>JARQOC010000005.1:276041696-276172589 GCA_033576535.1 Allobates femoralis | reverse complement strand
CATGACCTCCCGTATGATCTCCCATATTCTCTCCTACATGACCTTCCACCATCTTGTGACCTGCTCCCCTCTGCATTATACTGAGTGTGTATATCAGGATTAAGGAGCAAAACAACCATTTTTGGCTTCTGGATCTGGTGCCTTCTTGCAGTGGGATGTGTGGATCCATGTAGGCCTTCCTTCAACTTTTACAGCCGTAGAGTTGACCAGCAGGACTTGGAAGGGGCCATCATATCTGGGATCAAGAGCATGTCTACTGAATCTTTTGATGAGAACCCAATCTCCTGGCTGGATCTGATGGGTTCCTTCCAGGTTTTGAGGATCTGGGAGAGAGGAAAAAACTCGAGAATGTATTTTAGTCAAATGCTTTGTTAATTCGGTAACAAACTTAGTCAAACTGTCATACTGTAGGGTCAACTGTTGGGGGAAATACAACCCTAGTCTGGGGGCACTTCCAAACAGAATCTCATAGGGTCTTAGCTTAGTTGCACTAGTTGGGGTGTGTCTGACACTGAACAATGCGAGGGAAAGACTTTCATGCCACGGCTTCTCTGTTTCCTGCGCTGCTTTCAGCATTTTTTTTCTTTAATACCCTGTTTCCTCTCTCGACCCTTCCTGAATTTTTGGGATGATATGGAGTATGAAGGGCTAACTCTGTCCCCAGGGTCTGCCATATCTCTTTGGTCAGATTGGCTGTGAATGCTGGCCCTTGGTCACTCTCTATGGTTTCTGGGACCCCATATCTGCACACTATCTCTGAGAGGAGTTTCTTTGCAGTGGTTTTTGCAGATTGGTTCTTCACAGGGAAAGCTTCTGGCCATCCAGAGAATATGTCCACAACTACCAGTGCATATTCAAATCCTCCTGAGGATGGCATCTGAATGTGGTCAATCTGTATGCGTTGGAAGGGGTTCAAAGGTCTAGGTGTACACTTTTGTGGAGTTTTCTCTGTTTTTCCTGGGTTACACCGGGCACAGACTAGGCATCCTCTGGAGTAATTTGCTGCCATTGTTGAAAAGCCAGGTGCGTGGTAGTACTGTCTCACAAGATTGTGCATCTTCATTTTTGATTGATGGGTGGGGCCGTGGGCCCATCTGGCAATCATTGGGTAGAGGGCTCCTGGGAGGCATAGTTTTCCTTTCAGTAGTATCAAATGCTTCTTATCTTGCACAGCTCCATCTTGGATCCATTTTTCCTTCTCTTCATTGGATGCTTGCTTCTGCAGGGTCAGGACCATGATCTCCCAGGATTGTTCATCCGTCTTCTTCATGTCCGGATCTTCTTCTTGTCCTGAGTCTTCTTCTTGTCCTGAGTCTTCTTCTTGTCCTGAGTCTTCTTCTTGTCCTGTGTCTGTCAAGAGATACAAGTTGGAGGGTTCTGTGATGAGTGGCTTCACTGCTGCTTCCTTAGCTGCCCTGTCAGTCAAGTCATTCCCTGAGACTTCTCTTGAGGTCCCTCCAGTGTGTGCCTTTACCATAAGTACCGCGACTCTTTCTGGGATCAGCAAGGACTCTAGCAATTCCTTCACCGCTCTATGGTGGTGTATTGGAGTTCCATTGGCTATGATGAAGTCTCTCGCCCTCCAGATAGGCCCGTAGTCATGGCAGATGCCAAATCCATAGTGGGAATCGGTATAAATATTCGCTTTCTTCTGGGCTGCCATCTTGCAACCTGCGGTCAATGCAACCAATTCTGCTTCCTGTGCAGACATGGATGCGGGTAGTGGTTTGGCCATCAACACAGTAGCTTCTGTGACCACCGCCATGCCCGTGTGAAACCGTCCTTCTTGGTCCGCATATCTTGATCCATCCATGAAGAGAGTCAAATCTGGGTCTTCCAGCAGCGTATCTGTGATTGTGTCAAATCCGGAGGTTTCTTGTCGCAGGGTTCAGGACATCACACCTGGAGATTGTCACGTTGTCTGGGAGTAGAAGGGAACATTGTAGCCGTAGGTGACGTGCAGTAGAGAGATGTTTAGGTTGGGTCTGGGCCAGAATGGCAGTGATATCATGTGGAGCCTTCACCTTCAGGCAGTGGCCCAGAAAAACATCAGCAGTCTTGTCCATCAGTAGGTGTGTAGCGAAGACAGCTTTCAGGCATGAAGGTGCTCCACGGGCAACTGGGTCCAGTCCGGCAGAGTAGTATCCCAGTGGGTGCTGTCTTCCCCATGGAACTGTGTTAGTACTCCAGTGGCATGTCCTTTTTTCTCCATCTCAAACAGGCAGAAGGTTTTCTTGTACTCAGGGAGTCCAAGGGCAGGAGAGCATATGATGGCATCCTTCAGCGTGTAGAATCCATCAATGGCTTCAGTGTGTGGGGGTTGAGCACAATCGGAGTATCCAAGACTGTGGCTTCATTCACTGCCCGTAGATCTTGCACCATGCGAAACTTGGGAGGTTGTCCCTTTGGCGTTTTCTTCTTGACTGGAAACAGTGGGGTGTTCCATGGTGACTTGGTCGGGATGACTGCTCCATTCTTGACGTAGGGCATCAGTTGTTGTGTGATAGCATCCGATTTGGCAATGAAGAGAGGGTACTGGCAGGGCCGCATTAACCATGAGCCAGTATGAAGTGTTCACTCAGGCGGTGCTATACAGGGGGCGGCAAGGTGGCAGGCGCCCAGCAGATAGCTACTGCCATGGGAGCCACGGCCGCCGCCCACATTATATACTGAAGCAGTGCAGCATGCCGGCTGCTGTCTGCTTTCAAATCTCCCGCCCCCTGCAGCTCTCCTCTGGAGAGGGCGGTGACATCATCAATCAGCGTCCCGCAGGGCAAAGCGCAGGACACATGCCGGAGATGCGAGGGGAGCGGAGGAGAGAGTACTTGCTGGAAGGAGAGAGGGGATGTGAAAAGAAGGAGGTGAGAGGAGAGCGGAGGAGAGAGATGCTGGCAGGAGAGAGAGGGTGCGATTACCAAAGGAGCTGCGAGGAGAGGAGGGGAGAGGGATACAATTAGGGGGTCTGAGAAGAGATGAGGTGCCAGGAGAGAGAGGGGGTGAGAGGAGCTGCAAGGAGAGAGGGTGAGAGGAGCTGGATAGGAGAGAGGGGGTGAGAGAAGCTGGAAGGAGAGAGGGGGTGCGATTAGGAGCTGCAAGAAGAGAGTAGGGGAGAGGAGCTGGATAGGAGAGAGGGGGTGTGATTAGGAGCTGCAAGGAGAGAGGAGGGGAGAGGTGCTGGATAGGAGAGAGGGGGTGAGAGAAGCTGGATAGGAGAGAGGGGTGTGATTAGGAGCTGCAAGGAGACAGGAGGGTAGAGAAGCTGGAAGGAGAGAAGGGGTGCGATTAGGAGCTGCAAGGATAGAGGAGGAGAGAGGAGCTGGAAGGAGAGAGGGGGTGCAAAGAGCTGGAAGGAGGGGGGGTGCAAGGAGCTGGAAGGAGAGGGGGTGCAAGGAGCTGGAAGGAGAGGGGGTGCAAGGAGCTAGAAGGAAAGGGGGTGCGAAGAGAGAGGAGCTGAGAATGGATGGGGGGTGCGGGGAGAGAGGATGTGAGGGGAGCTGCGAATAGAGGGGGGTGCGAGGAGAGAGAAGGTGCAAGGGGTTGCGAGGATAGAGGAGATGAAGAGCAGTGGTGTAACAACCACGGTCGCAGGGGTTGCAAGTGCGACTGGGCCCCGGAGGTACAGGGGCCCAGCGCACGCCAACCCCTGTGCTGCGCCTGCTTTACATGGATGTGCGTCCATGAGGACGCACATCCACATCAATGTGCAGCGGTCTACCAGGCCGGTCTCCAGGCGGCTGATCATGGCCGCTGGAGGACTGACTGGCACTATACCTTCAAACTCGGCTTGTTGATGCTTAGACTGCAGGTCGTTACCTGTGGTGTGTGGACGATGCTGCATGGTGACATGTCTGAATAGTCAGTGCCAGGCAGGCTCCACATTGAGTTTTGTAGGTGTGTGCCAGAGATAATAGGTTGGCAATCAGTGCTGTCTCCTGTGCTATAAGGATGCAGGACTGTGCAGGACCACCACTGTGCAGCCATCATTATGTGTCTGTAGCTTGTGCCAAGCTGTCATTGCTATTAATAATCCTTGTTCTGGATTCTTCTGTGTGGTTCTTCTATGTGCGTGTGATGGCGCTGACATCCTTGAGTTGGGGGGGGGGGTGCCGTTTTGTAGTTCGCCTCAGGCAGCAGAGAGGCTAGGTTCACCCCTGGGTACTGGGGCTTACAGGGTAAGCGGGCTCCCGGTTTAAGCTTGACTTCCACTGGCTGGTCTGGGAGCCTTCCAATGTCTTCAGGGCCTTGGGCCCACAGGATGTCTGGTATCTGTGAAAGCCAGGCTGCTTCCGTAAGTTGTATTGTCTCAGCAAAGTGAAAGAGGCTGAAAACCCGTGAAACATCTTCCTGCTCAAGAGCAGTAGTAAGTGTGACAGTACCATTTTCCTGGAAGGAGATGTTGGCGTGTAACTTTGTCAGTAAGTCAGTTCCCAGTAGATTCACTGGACAGGTGTTGGACACCACCAATCGAGATAACATGCTCTGTGTGGGTTGCAGGTGACACACAATGGGCGAGTCATAGGGGTATACTTGATGAATCCATCAACACCCACACATGGGATGGTTTCTTCTGTGGGGCAGTCTGAGTCAGGTAAGTCAGCAGATCTTATTACGCTTCTAGCTGCGCCGGTATCCACTAAGAAGGGGATGGATCTTCCTTCTACCTCCATACATACAGTAGGAGTCGGGCCGCAAGCTTGTTGGTTGGCATTGCAGAGCAAATTGTAAGTTGGTGGATCCGGCTTGCCTAAGTCCTATAGCTGGGTGGAGGGGGGGCAGGTGGAGGGAAATCTTGTTCCTCCTTATGTGGCCTATCTTCCCACAATTGTTACAGGTGACTCCACTTCTTGGTCCTCCCCTGTTTCCCGGGTTCTGCGACACCATAACATTACGGTTCGGGGAGGTTTTGAAGGCCTGTTCATTTCTATGCCCCTTGCCACCTGAAATATAATATCTGGGTCCAATCGTCTGTATTCAGGTCTCGTCGTCTGGACCTGCTTCTGTACGGGTTCAATAAGACCTTTGACGAAGGCTTGTATCCATATCTGGCTATGGGACTTCTCATGGTGATCAAATCCCAGGTCTGTGAACATCTGATTCAGCCGGTAGTAAAACTTCTCTACAGTCATGGCCAAAACTTTTGATAATGACACCAAAATTAAATTTTCACATGATCTGCTGCCCTCTGGTTTTTATTTTGTGTTTGTCTGATGTTTATCTCACATACAGAAATATAATTGCAATCATATTATGAGTACCAAAAGGTTATATTGAAAGTTAGAATGAGTTAATGCAGCAAGTCAATATTTGCAGTGTTGACCCTTCTTCTTCAGGACCTCTGCAATTCTCCCTGGCATGCTCTCAATCAACTTCTGGACCAAATCCTGACTGATAGCAGTCCATTCTTGCATAATCAATGCTTGCATTTTGGCAAAATTTGCTGGTTTTTTGTTTGTCCATCCGTCTCTTGATGATTGACCACAAGTTCTCAATGGGATTAAGATCTGGGGAGTTTCCAGGCCATGGAACCAAAATCTCAGTTTTGTTCCCTGAGCCATTTAGTTATCACCTTTGCTTTATGGCAAGGTGCTCCATCATGCTGGAAAAGGCATTGTTGGGCGCCAAATTGCTCTTGGACGGTTGGGAGAAGTTGCTCTTTTGGAGGACATTCTGGCACCATTCTTTATTCATGGCTGTGTTTTTAGGCAAGACTGTGAGTGAGCCGATTCCCTTGGCTGAGAAGCAACCCCACAACACATGAATGGTTTTAGGATGCTTTACAGTTGGCACGAGACAAGACTGGTGGTGGCGCTCACCTCTTCTTCTCCGAATAAGCTGTTTTCCAGATGTCCCAAACAATCGAAAAGGGGATTCATCAGAGAAAATGACTTAACCCCAGTCCTCAGCAGTCCACTCCCTGTACCTTTTGCAGAATATCAGTCGGTCCCTGATGTTTTCCTGGAGAGAAGTGGCTTCTTTGCTTACCTCCTTGAAACCAGGCCTTGCTCAAAGAGTCTCCTCCTCACAGTGCGTGCAGAAGCACTCACACCAGCCTGCTGCCATTCCTGAGCAAGCTCGGTACTGCTGGTAGTCCGATCCCGCAGCTGAAACAGTTTTAAGATACAGTCCTGGTCTTTCTTGGGTGCCCTGGAGCCTTTTTGACAACAATGGAAGCTCTCTCTTTGAAGTTCTTGATGATGCAATAGATCGTTGACTGAGGTGCAATCTTTCTAGCTGTGATACTCTTCCCTGTTAGGCCATTTTTGTGCAGTGCAATGATGGCTGCACGTGTTTCTTTAGAGATAACCATGGTTAACTGAAGAGAAACAATGATACCAAGCACCAGCCTCCTTTTAAAGTGTCCAGTGGTGTCATTCTTACTTAATCATGACTGATTGATCGCCAGCCCTGTCCTCATCAACACCCACACCTGTTTTAATGGAACAATCACTAAAACGATGTTAGCTGCTCCTTTTAAGGCAGGACTGCAATGATGTTGAAATGTGTTTTGGGGGTTAAAGTTCATTTTCTAGGCAAATATTGACTTAGCAAGTAATTGCTGTTAAGCTGATCACTCTTTATGACATTCTGGAGTATATGCAAATTGCCATTAGAAAAACTGAAGCAATAGACTGTGTTAAAATTAATATTTGTATAATTCTCAAAACTTTTGGCCATGACTGTACACTTTCTCCTTTTTCTGCAGAGCCACCTTCTTCTTCCAGAGCCGGTCCTGCAGCTCGTTGATACGCTTGTCCATGGCGGCCACCTCGGAGTTGCGCTTGTTCAGGCTCTCCAGCTGTTGCTGCAGTTTGGCATTCTGCTCCTGATTCAGCTTGTTCTTCCAGCTGGGCGACTCATTTCTTCCACTTTGGTCACGGCAACCATCAGTTCTTCCTGCTTCTGTTGGAACATGTTATTCATCTGTTCGATTTCCTCAACTAGCCTGCCATTGCTGAGCCTCTTCTGCTCCTCGTGGCCCTTCAGGGCCTGCACTTTCTTCAGCTTTGCCTCCTGATTTTCTGCAATCTCCCGCAGACGTTTCAGCCTTTCCTGCTCACTGGCCTGCTGACGCTGGTCCTGCTGCTTCAGGTACTTCAAGCGCTGCTCCTTTGTAGCCAGCATTAGCTGCAAGGCCTCGATCTGCTGCTGTTGTCTGGCCGCCATCTCCTGCAGTTCAGCCAGAGTCATGTCCATTCTGTGGCCGTTCACCCCATTTTCAATCCTCCGCTCAGCAGGTACTTTCACCCCATTTCGTTTCACATTGGGATCATGGGCTCTTTGTAGATTTCCGGACTCTCTGGAGGACGGGCGCTCGTGGCTCAGATAGAAGCCAGTCCCATAAGATCTTCCCATGAGGCAGCGTGAGCCTTCTGAATTTGGTTCATCTTCCGATGGAAGGACATAGGTTGCTTGTCAGGATCCGGTAAGGTGTTCACCAATGTGGCAGCTTCCAGAGGATTCCAGGAGACATATGTCGAGCCCACTGGGACGGGGAACTCGGTACCGGACTGGGTCGCTGCTGGGGGTGACACGGAGGTCCTGGTCTGGACCGTGTCCCGGGCCCACACAAGTAAAGGGGGAATATGTACAAGGGATAAATGTTTGTCATGACGCCACCCACGGTGTGTGGTCAATGTTGGGACCACCGCTGCTGCAGAACCTCCGGGGACGATGTTAGGCAGCTGTAGATGGAATAGCTCTCCGTGGGTAGAGCTGGGTTCCCCGTGACAGTGATGGTTAAAGTGTATGATGGTTGGTTGTAATTTGTGCAGTTCACTTACTTTCTTGCTGCTGCAGCCTTTTTCCAGCCAGTGTACGGAGCTGACAGGCTGTGGCTCTCCACCCTTTTCCGGGTCAAGTGCTACAATACATTTACATTACTTTCTAAAACACATAAAAGGCAGTACTTTTTTATCAAGAAGTATAAAAGTTCTTTTTCTCAAGTGCAAAAACTTCAAAAAGTGCAAAAAGTTCAAAAAGGCACAAGTGCTTCAAATACTGCGAACAAGCACTCTGCAGTCCAGTTCAAGTTCAAGCCACTGTCTTAAAAGTGCAAGCTGGTCTTAAAAGCAAGGGGGAGCACACTTGGTGCTCAACTATGTACAAGAAAGTTTGCATCAAGTCATTGTCCTTGATCTCAAATGTTCAAATAACATACAAGACAAACAGGGGAAAAGCTATAATTCATTTAGGATTGGGATGGGAACATTAAGGATTACATCGCATTCACACTTACTGTCTCTTCCTGATGAATCCGGGTATTCACTCCTCGCTTTTCTTCTCTTTCCACGGAAGTGTTTGCGGTTCTTGCCGTCTAGGGAACAGTTCTAAGTCTTGTAGGGCCTGTATGAACAGGTAGCTTTCTGGTGTTTGCGTCACTACATCCACACTGCTTCTCATGGCAACAGTCTCTGTTGGAATTGTAGGATCCGTGTTTGTTGCTGAATCCGTGTATACTGGCGAATCCGGATAAACTGCGGGATCTGGATTCTCTAGAGTAGGGGGTTCATATTCTTCTGACACTCTTAGGCAAAGTCTTTTTACATTCACTCCATACGGACCTCTTTCACTTTGCACAATGTTATATGACTCCCATTCGCCTATGGTCACTTTTCTGTCTGGGTGATCTGATGGTAAATGCTCTTCTACTTCTCTTCTGTTAATGAAAGTGTCTCTTTGCGCACCAGGTTCTCGAGCAAATGCAAAGCCTCTTACTTCAATAATCATAACTATTTGCCCCTGGTGTCGCGGGGATCTGCGCACTTCTTTGTCGCGTCTAGCTATATTTTTAGCTTCTTTGGTACGGGCTATTACAATTTGTTTGTGCACCTGCAGCTCTACTTCTTCTTTCTTCCATTTGCGCACACAGCGTTTTAAATATTCTTCCCGTGTTATCAATTCTGCAGCACCTACTGGGCCGTCTGGGTCACCAAGAAATCCCATCATATCATCACAGTTCTAATCTTTATCCCATGTGATAGGGCGACTCGCTTGCGGGCGTCAGGAGAACGACAAGAGGCAATGTCTTCTCAAAGTCATAGTCCAAAACAGTTTATTCACTCCATAAACCTATAACAGAAAGATGCATAACTAGCAGCCTTTAAGTGCAGGCAAAACAAACAGAAAGCCATTGTTTTAAAGCAGTCAGTGACCAGCATCCAGCCTGGCCTGGATTCTTCACACACAGGAGGCTACTCTCAGCCCCTCCTAGAACAGACAGCCGTGCTTCACACCAGGCTCCAGTTTATAGCCTGTAACCACACCCAGTGGTGAGGTATGTGGGTACTGGACCCGCCCGTCTCTCACAGTACCCATAAGCAGGACCCTTGTATATTGTGTATATATAAGTAAGACTCCCAGTGCACACGTGCACTAGAGAATAATACTCCTGCTTATGTCACAGATACCAGGCATTTCTGTGACACATACCTCCCATAAATTATGCGACCCCTCGCCACCTCACACCCACCAGCAACAGAGTTGCTCCCCTCTCACCTCAGATGTCGTTGGTGCGGGTATCAGGGGCTCTGGTAGCGGTAAGCATCTCTCCTCCAGGGCTCCTAGTGGGTCGATCTCTCTCACTGCAGGATGCGGTGCAGCTCTGGGGGTGGATAAATAAATCAACATCTCGGTGCGGCATATCTCCTCACATCTCCGTGCGACTGTTAAAGGCGCTAACCCAGCCGGGTTGCGTGGACAAGGTTTGAAAGTTCTGGCGTATATCTACGTGAATCTGGGCCCGGGTCGTCTGTAAAGGCAGCAGTCGCAGCACACCTCTCCGGGTGTCTTGGATCTCAGGACGTCGTTCTCCACCTTCCGCCATGCTGTTACGATCACCGTCGCTCTCTCCTTGGCCGGGTTCCTCCACGAATGCACTCTGTGGGCCCTCCGGGATCACTTCGGATCTCTCGGCTACAGTGCTCTCCTGGGCATCCTCTTCTTCCGTCCTCGTGTACTCAGATCCTGATGGCGACTCTTTCTCTTCTGGTTCTTTGTCCAGCCTCTTCCTGATGATGATTTCCTGTTCTTCCGCCCACTCCTCATTGGTAGGTCGATTTGGGGGTGGAGGCTCTTCTTTGGGATTGATGGCTGGCTCCCCCAGAGTTAATGGGAGCCAGGGCGGGTCTTTCTTTTCCCGCTTTGGACCGGACCAGCCCACGATAGGGGGTCTGGGCACGCCTCCCCTGCACATGGTCTCAGGCTCCTATGGCCGCCATTAAGCCCAGATTTGGTGGGAAAAGTCCAGAACACATTATTTAGGCACACGGGGTCCAATTCTTTTGGTCCGGGTTCATCCTGTTCATGACGCCAGGTTGTCGAGCCCACTGGGACAGGGTATTCGGTACCGGACCGGGTTGCTGCTGGGGGTGTCATGGAGGTCCTGGTCCAGACCATGTCCCAGGCCCACACAAGTAAAGGGGGAATATGTACAAGGGATAAATGTTTGTCATGACGCCACCCACGGTGTGTGGTCAATGTTGGGACCACCGCTGCTGCAGAACATCCGGGGAAGATGTTAGGCAGCTGTAGATGGAATAGCTCTCCACGGGTACAGCTGGGTTCCCCGGGGCAGTGATGGTTAAAGTGTATGATGGTTGGTTGGTTGTAATTTGTGCAGTTCACTTACTTTCTTGCTGTTGCAGCCTTCTTCCAGCCAGTGTACGGAGCTGACAGGCTGTGGCTCTCCAGGTGGGAACTTTCTGCTGTCCTGCTGGAAGAAGTTAGTCACGGGCAAGGGAGCAATGGCATCATAGAGTTCTGTTTGCAGATAATCATACAAGGGAGTCAGAAGCAGGGTTCACCGGGTTTTACTGTGCAGTTCTCTCAGTACAGCAGTTCCAGTTACAGTTCAGTTCTTACACGGGTTACAGACTTTCCTCTCCGGGTTCTTTTCTACTCTCTGCAGCCAGGTTGTTACTCTGTGACCCCTCACTCTCTCTATCGTCCTTTCCAGGCTTTGTTCTCTGTCTCCGTGTGTGTCTCTGGACAGTGTAGCGGTAGCTCGGACCCCTGTGGGTCCTCGTGGTCTCCACTAAGCTGTCTGTCCTTTGGGTGGGAACTCCAACCTGAAGTTGGAGCTCCCCATCGGTGAATCTGGGGAAACCACGTAAATCTTTGGTTCCCTTCAGAGCTGACACTCTGCTCCTAGCCTACCCTCCAACAGTCCTTTCCCGCAAGGTACTATCAGGCTCCCTCCTGACCGTGTGACTCTGGTTTCAATATGGAAGGCTACTCCGCCGGTAGTTGGTCGTTTCAGCTGTATTTCTCAGACTCAGTGCTGCTGATGTGTCTCTTTCCTCACACTCCTGGGGTGCTGGCTATGGCTCTGCTTTCTCTCCGGGATTTCACTGGCACTTCGGATTCTGCATCCCATCAGCCCCACTCCTCCAGAACGTGTGCTTCTCTCTTTGCTTCTCAGCCTACCTCGGCCTACTCACTCCTTCCTCCTCCCTTTCCTCTATTTCTACCTTCTGTCATCTGACCTACACTCTGTCCCAACCACTGTCCTCTAAACCCACCACCCCTTGCCCGCCTAGAGTTCCGGGCTCCGGGTTGGGGTGCTGCCTCCTATTGGTGTGTGGGATGTCTGCGAAGGTGTTTGTGTAAACTGTCTTCCTTCCTACCTGGCTGTAGTTCCCTATGTGGCCTCCTGGTTGCAGGGGTGCCACACATATCTGCCTCGCCTAGGACGGGAAACATGCTGTGGAGGGTCTTCATACTATGCCAATTGATGTAATTGATCTGAGACACGCGTAGAGCTGCCTGTTGTGGCCTGCGTACCCCCCGTATATTGATAAGGTCTGTCTCCCACCTCCCCTATCCTGGGGAGTGTGTTGTGCCGAGGGAAGTAGAGACTGTAGCCGGTGATGTGTCTGCTCGTCTCCACCTGCTGCTCCCAATTGTGACAGTTCTGTCTTCATTAAAGGCTTGCCTCCATGATTTCCTAGTGATGAGAGGGGATCCACTGAGGCTGGGGAGAGATACTCTGGAATTTTTGGCTTAGTTCCAGGCCCAACTGAGAAATTCAACTGTCCCCCTGCCATCTGGTATTCTTCGTCGGCAGCCTCCTCCTCTCCATCTCTTGTTTCATCCCCGTCCCTGTTCATGTATATTCCGGATACTGCTGCAGAGCGGGGTCTGGTCTGTGCTAAGACAGCAGCTTCTGCCAGTGTCATTTTTGGGGATTGTCATGTCTTATACCATGCTTCTGCATCTTCCAAAACCTTGGCATCCTCTCTTACTTGTTATCAGTTCCTTCCACTCCTTCTCATCTAAGCGTCCACCATGGGTTGTGGATCCCACTAACTTTAAGAGGACCTTCATATTTTTCACATACTTCTACCCTTTCCTTCTCTGCCACCAGGTCTTTTGGGAGTAACTTGCTGAGGCTTTGACTGATTAACACCCATGTTATAGCTTAAACCCAAGTCTCTGTACTTCTATCTTTGCTATAATTGCCCACCCCTCAAGGTCACCACTGTCATCAGGGTTGTATAAAGGGGAGTCAACTGGGATACCTTCAGTGAGCCGGGCATTAATGTTTATTCTGAACACTGTAAACCTTGGGGGGGGGGGGGGAAGAGAGGTTAAATTGGTCTGTAACCAAGTCAGCAGAAATAGCAAGTTTCACACCTTGCTTACACTGTGTGCACGTTATGGAAACTAGTCAGTGGTGTTAGGAAGGCAGTTAGTCAGAGGACTGGAACTGGTTGCATCACTGGAGTCAGTCAGTCAGAGTCAGTCTGAGGACTGGAACTGGAATGGTTGTCACCAAACAGAGAAAACATCAAACTGTGTCGGCCCCCTCTACACCTCAGTGGAGCAACAACTGGGTCATATAACTTTCTTGCATATACTTCTTACAACAAAACCCCTTGCGGATTGACTATAGTTAGCTGGGCATTAGTGATGGGCGAGTCCTAAATTACTCGGAATCGCTTGACTCTAGCGAGTCCGAGCCCGGGACTCGCTACTCGTTGCGAGTCTAGCGAGTCCAATGTTAATGAATGGGGAAGCGAGTAATAGCGAGTAATGTGCGATTTACAAATCGCAGATGTGTCTCGGAAGCTTCAGGCTCTATCTGCTACAATAGCTAAATCATGTTTAATAGGCTCCCGCTGTTACTTCCAGGGCCGCCTATTAAGCTCATTACATATTCACTGCACTGTCAAACTAACAGCCAATCACAGGAGCTCACACTCTGTGGGAGCCTCTGTGATTGGCTGTTGTAATCAGACTTGATTTTCTCAATCTGGACAGTGATTCTGCTTGGCTGCCATACACCTTAGTGTATGGCAACCAACCTGGCGTTGTAGGGTGGAAAATAAATAATTATTTAAAAAACAAAAACGTGTGGGGCTTTGCAGCATTTTTAAGTCTAGCCCCATGAAAGCAGGCAAACTGCGAGCTGCCACCCTCAGCTGCTTAATTTCCCCTTGGCTGGCAAAAAAAAAATGCGTGAGCTCCGCCCTATTTTCAATGCCAGCCAAGGTAAAACTAGGCAGCTGAGGGCTGGTATTCTCAGAGGGGTGAGGGCCCATTGTTTTAGGGCCCCCCCACGCTAAAGAATAGCAGCCCGCAGCCGCCCCTGAAAATGGCGCATTAATAATAAGCGCCATTTCCAGGCGCCTTACCGGGCTCTTCCAGCGGCCCTGGTGGCGGTGGCACGCTGGGTAATAAAGGGGTTAATACCAGCTTTGTTATACAAGCTGGTATTAAGCCCGAGATTCTTAATGACATTCAGTTCATATTCTGAGGGTTAGTATTCCAATTCAGCATTGATTAGTACATTTGGTCCGGGAACATCTTGATAAGAGCTTCAGCACTGCTACATCTAACTCAAAACATTATATAGAGTCTGAGACAGAGAAATTCTAGAGGAAAGTGCAAGAGTTCATATAAACATGCTTTTGGAAGGTTTCTGAATAGTTTCAATAAACTTATATAGATTATTAACTATTTATTGCCATGATATGGCGAATAAGACACAGTAAAACAATTTTTTTTCTTTGTCAGTAATGGGGGTGCTCTGAAAAATGCTTCTTCATTACCATGTGCTGATTCTAGGGCAGATTTGGGTTGCTATATTTAGGCTTAGAAAGGCCAAGTAACCTTGGACTTCCCAACATGGTGGTACCAGCCCACAGCTGTCTGCTTTACCTTGGTTGATGTTCAAAAATAAGGGGGGATCCAAAACAATTTTTTAAAATTAATTGTTCTTTTATAATGGTAAAGCAGGGAAAGAATATCCTTTAGTGCAACATGAAAGGCACTAAAGGGTGCTAGTGTAAAACCCTGCCTGTATGCCTGTTCTAATCGAATATCTCCCCCCTACATCAATCCTCTCTGATCTGCTCTATTCAGAGCATCACTGGCTAATCAAAGTAATGCCAATAGTCAACATAGTTATGGCATTACTATGATTAGCAGGTAGCTCCCGCATGTTTAGTGGCTGAGAAACAGCCTCAAAACATGTGGGGCTGTGACTCGAGCTTTCAGTAAAGGACTCATGATACTTGGCCAAATGTCAAGCGTGATTGAGTAACTCTAATTTATGAATTTAATTAACTTATTCATCTAATATTTGTTGGAGTGTTTCCCTATGCATATATTTGTACACAAACATAGAATTTGATAAATACCCTCATATTGAATCTAGTTATTGTGGGGTTACTGTCTGCTCATCCACCATGTTTTAGGTTGTGCCAGTACTGTTGGTAGTGCTTTTTAGTATTTTGTATGTTTTTTTTTTATATTCTTCAATAAAAGTATAAGTTTTAAGCTATCATTTAGCTATCATTTGAGTATCATTGTCCAGGTATTTTAGTTTTCAATTTTCGGTCTTTTGCATGACTTTATGCATGACTTTATGCCACATAGGACTAATTATATTAAATGTCGTAACAATATTTGGGTTTTTTGACATTTTTACTGTGTAGAGGTCTTTGAGTGATCATTTTATTTTTTATTGATTATTATACAGTGTGTAGGCCATTATACTGTGTAAGGATCCTTATAAAGTATGTGGGCCATTATGCATTATGGGTGCCATTATACAGTATGAAGGCCATCATACTATATGGAGAGCTGTGTACAGGCCATCACACTGGAGGACTGTGTAGGAGCTATGATACTGTGTGCAAGCCTATGGGGGCCAACATATTCTATAATTTTGTAGAAGGTGGTGTGAGGGTCAATATACAATATGGAGGGCTGTGTGGGATCACTATACTGTCTTTAGGGCCATTATACTGTGTGGAGGGCTACGTGAGGTTTTCAAACTGTGCAAGATGACTTTGTTGGGGCCATCATATTGTCTATGATGGATGGTGCAGGTGTCATACTTTGTTAGGGTCACTGTGGGGACATCATACTGTGTAAGGGTACCTTTACACACCGCAACTTTTTGCAGCAATAGGAGGCAATCTAACGTGCGCGTGCGCGTTTTTCATGCTTGCCTCAGATCGCCGAAGGCGCTTTTAAATGCCGCAATTTCGCCCTCAACCTCAGGCGACGTGTCACCCCGGAAGTTGCCACACCAACAGCGGGAAACATCTGGTAGACTCCCAACTCCGCTTCACACGCTGCAATCCCTAAAGTAATGTGGGCGTACCTGTCAGCGAGGCGAAAATATAGTTGTGCCAAATTGTTTAACACCGCGCCCCAATCACACTCATTGGACAACGCAATAATGTCATGATTGGCCAGCCTGCCATTGTGTGGTGGTGAATGGACAGCTGTTCAAACATGGCGCGGTGTCAAGTGACAGCCAATGGAAACACAGTAGCCACCACCAATCATCGCTGATGGGGCACCGTCTCCAGCATGATGTGGCACGCCTATGGGAAATCAATAGGCCACGCAGATTCCATCCCTATCGCCCGTTCACACACTAAAAGCCGGGAATCTCGCCTTCATGATTGCCTCTGATTCTGGAGCAGTGCTGTGAAATCGGAACCAGGCGCAACCTTTTTTATCGCCGCCAAATTCCCCAATTACACGCTGCAATAAGGAGGCAAGGTGGCGGTGATACTTCCAGCGAGAAATATCGCCGCCAAAATTGTCTCCTGTGGTTGCGGCGTGTAAAGGTACCTTCAGTGAACTTTAGGGGTATAATACTTTTCTGGGATCACTGTAGGTTATACTGTGTGTCTGGAGGGTAGTGAGAAGGAAAGCACTGTGAGGGGGTCATGTATTTAGGGGACTATTTTGTTACCAAAAACAGCCAAAAGCTCTGATATCCATTCCATTTAGAAGGACACAGCAGGCCCAGTGATAAGGGCCGCAAAGGTGAATAATACTGAAGAAGCAATCACTCTCAACCATCCTGCAATGACATGGGGAAGGTGACTGGTGGTATTGTATATGCACACAGATGAGGTTTCCATAGGGCATCAGTCACACATGCAAGTAGGATGCAAAGTGTCTGTACGCAACTTACTGATCACGCCCATACTATTCAACCAGGTGGGCTGCCCAGTACTATATATATGCACCTCACAAGACAGATGATCCAAAGGGCCTGGCTGCATCCTGAATAAAGATGAAAATGTGCAAAAAAAATGGTGATTGATAATGTGAGGTATTGGTGGATATTTTAGCCTGAACACACAAGCTCGTAAGCAACGTTAAAGATCCTCATGCTTACGAGTCCCTAAACACTATATTCAGAAAAAATACTACAAGGACATAGTTTCAAAAAGTTTACCAAAAACATCCAAAAGATCTAGTATCCATTGCACTTTGCAGGACACAGCTGGCCCAGCGATAAAAGCAACACATGTGTATAAGGCTGTGGTCACACATGCCAATCCTTTTTTCATAGTGTTCCGTTTATCAAATCCGGTTTTTTTGGGTGCTTTTGAGCCTGCTGTGCTGCTCTGCGTTTTTTGGACTTAGCCATTTTTTGGCAAAAAAATGCTAGTAAAAACGGATCCATTAACGGATGGTGCCTATATGTGCCATCCGTTAACGGATCCGTTTCCCGTAGGGCCCCATGTTACGGTCTGTTTTTTTCCAGCACCCAAAAACATTGCTTGCAACGTTTTTTGGATCTAGGGAAGAGGTCTTCAAAAGCGGAATGACCCATAAAGTGCCCCATCCGTTAATGGGCCGTTTTTTGGACTTAGAAAAGAAAAGGGAAATAATTTCCCAAAAATGGATCAAGAGCAAAAACAGCTGGCATGTGTAACCGCAGCCTTATACCGATGCAACAATCACTCTCAGCCTACCATGACATGGGGAAGGTGATTGGTGGTGTTTTATTAGCACACAGTAAGGTTTCTATATGGCGTCAGTCACATATGCAAGTATGATGCAGAGTGTTAGGGAGTCAGTCACACATGCAAGTATGATGCAAAGTGTCTGTATGCAGCCTATGGATCACACCCATACCATTCGACAAGGCGGGCTACCAAGCACTATTATACTGTATATACATATTGATATATGACATACAGAGTTGGCCAAAAGTATTGACACCCCTGCAATTCTGTCAGATAATACTCAGTTTCTTCCTGAAAATGATTGCAATCACAAATTCTTTGGTATTATTATCTTCATTTAATTTGTCTTCAATAGGGATGGGCGAATCTACTCGCTAGGACTCGTTACTCGGCGAGTAGTAAGGGACTCGCAGGACTGGGTACTCTGCAAGTTTCCCAGCGATTACTCGCACTGTAACGAGTCCAATGCAAGTCAATGGCAATCCTAGTTTTGTCAGAGTTTACTTTTTCTCACTCGCTAGACTCGCTATATCACATCGCTATGTAGCTTGAATCTCCCCAAATCGTTTAAAAAATCGCACCGCTTCATGGATACCCGCTGTCAGCAGCGAGTCTGAGCGAGTCTGAGCGAGTCTACCAATCCGAGTCCTGTATACTGTATTCGGGTCTCGCGAATACAGAATCTGTTATGTTCCGACAAAGCTTCCGAGACAGCCTAGCGTGTTAGGTCAGAAAACTTGTGAAGATGGACAAGCATGTTAGCCAATCATATTCAGTAATGCCACAGCCATGTTGGTTGTGGCAGGACTATGATTGACTTCTGTCCATCGTGATGCCTATGTCATGTATGAGAGGCGAGGCTGTATATAAGCCTTGCCACCGCCATTACCTCCACATTCCTGTGACGATCTGAGCTAGTGCAGGGTGAGGTAGATGCTGGAGCAGATCATAGGGAGTGTCAGTCAGTGTAGGGAAACTTCAAGATTCCTTATATTTAACCCACACAGCTCTTCTAAGAGCTACCAGGAGGACAGAGGAGTACTGTGTAGAGGACTGTAGGCAGGCAGGGAGCAGCTGCCTTACAGTGCACACAGGACCGACCTCATAGCTTAGCTTAGACTGGGTTCACATTTGCGGACCCCTCCGCAGCGTTCTGCGGAGGGGTCCGCAATGTGACCGCAGCGGCCACGAGCTCCTACCTTTATAATGGGAGCGCACGGTGCTGCGCTTGACAGCGCAGGACCGTGCGCACCCATTCACTCCCATATGTGATCTGTGATTTAATGAAGCTGCAAGTTAACGAGCTGTGAGGCATCGATTACTCAAACTAGAGACTCTAATGTATTTGTCTTGTTGCTCAGTTGTGCAGTGGGGCCTCCCACTCCTCTTTCTAATCTGGTTAGAGCCTGTTTGTGCTCTCTTCTGAAGGAGTAGTAGTACATACTGTTGTAGGAAATCTTCAGTTTCTTGGCAATTTCTCTCATGGAATAGCCTTAATTTCTAAGAACAAGAATAGTCTGTCGAGTTTCAGATGAATGTTCTCTTTTTTCTGGCCATTTTGAGAGTTTCATACAACAAACAAATGTAATGCTCCAGATTCTCAGCTAGTTCAAAGGAAGGTCAATTTTATTCTTCTCTAATCAGCCAAGCTGTTTCCAGCTGTGCTAACATACTTGTGCAAGGGTTTTCAAGGGTTTCCAACACATCCATCAGCCTTCTTACACTGTTAGCAAACGCAATTTACCATTAAAACACTAGAGTGGTGGTTGTTGGCAATGTGCCTCTATATACCTATGTAGATATTCCATTAAAGACCAGAAATTTGCAGCTAGAATAGTCATTTACCAAATTAACAATGTATAGAGTGTATTTCTGATTCACTTAATGTTAGATTCATTGAAAAAAAAATGTGCTTTTCTTTCAAAAATAAGGAGATTTCTCAATGACCCCACACTTTTGAACGGTAGCGTATATATACAGGGTGGGCCATTTATATCTATCAATTTCAGATATCCAGTGGGATTGAGGTTTGCATTGATGAGGAATGGCCCCACTATCTTTGTACCCCATATACTACACCATACCATCAATTTTTGTGTTCCGACAGTCTTAAAGGGATTTATTCACTGTGGGTTAGTGTCAGACCAATAGCGGTGGTTTTGTTTGTTAACTTCACTATTCACAAGAAAGTTTGCCTCATCACTCATCTGAAGGCAATGTTAAAATGTTAAAACCAAGCACACCATTATTTTTCTTATGAAATTCTCAATAAGTTTGATGTGTCACATGAAAGTTGAATCCAAAATGGCCGACTTCAAAATGGCTGCCATGGTCTTCACCCATCTGACAAAGTTTTTTCCCTCCCTTATACTAATGTGCCACAGACAAGAAGTAGATATCACTAACCATTCCCATTTTATTTTAGGTGCATCCATATAAATGGCTCACCCTGTATATATATGGCCCAACGTCATCCTACATAAAGATTGAAAATGTGTCTTGCTAAAGGCCCAGTTACACGGTACGATATCGTGAACGATATCGTTGAAACGTCATGGGTTTGGAGTCGTTGAAACGACATTGTTAGAACGTCGTTGCGTGTGACACCGAGATACGACTACGATAAATCGTTGGATCGTTGATTGCAGATTTGAGAACATGTTCTCAAATTAAACGATCTTTGATCAGCCAACCTGCTGCATTGGTCAGTGTGACACCGCGATAACGATGTAGTTCACGACTTCGCCGATTCACATTAGTGAACATGTATCGTTCGCTGGGTTGTGCGAACGATAGCTGCTCGCCATATCGTTGGTGCGTCATCCAGACATGTGACATCTCACCAACGATGTCAAAAATATGTCCTAACAAACGCTCGCCCATGAGATCGTTAGTGATATCGTTGCAACATTGAAGCGTGTAACGGTTCCTTAAGTGTAATGGATATCAGAACTTTTGGCTACTTTTTAAATTCATGTTCTAGTAGTGTTTTTTTTCTGAATATAGTGTTTAAGGACTTGTAAGCGTGAGGACCCTTGATGTGGCTTACGAGCTTCCATGTTTTGGCCAAAATATCCACCAATACCTCACATTATCATTCATAATTTTTTTGCACATTTTTATCTTTATGCAGGATGCATCCAGGCCCTTTGGGGCATCTGCCTTGCGTGATGCATATACTTGTATATAGTGCTGGGCAGCCCACCTGATATAATAGTATGGGCGTGATCAATAGGCTGTATGCAGACACTATGCATCTTACTTTCATGTGTGACTGATGCCCTATGGAAAACTCGTGTGTGCATATAGAATACCACTAATCACCTCTCCCATGTTGTGGCAGGTTGAGAGTGATTGTTTCTTCGGTAATATACACCTGTGTTGCTTTTATCCCTGCGTCTGCTGTGTCTTGCTAAGTGCAATGGATATCAGACCTTTTGGCTGTTTTTCGTAAGTTTTTTGAATTTATGTCCTTGTAGTGTTTTTTCTGGGCTCTTTTGTTGGCATTATATGCACCCATGTGTGTAAACTGGATTAACATATGCACTGCCTTTCTATCGCTTGCATTTCTCGCTTTGACTGCCAGCATTATATTTTGAAAGAGATAGATTTTGCCTTTATTCTCTAATGAAACATTAAAGAAAGCATCACTTAACATACCAACAGGCCATTGTCATATGGTCACAAAGAGGGTCATTTTAGGTCA
Source organism: Allobates femoralis (assembly GCA_033576535.1). Lineage (NCBI taxonomy): Eukaryota > Metazoa > Chordata > Amphibia > Anura > Aromobatidae > Allobates > Allobates femoralis. Next base: position 276,151,658 of record JARQOC010000005.1, on the reverse strand, counting down.
TCATTCCCAGTTCTCCATAATGTCGCTTTCTTATGCTTGCAATGAGAAGTGACATAAATGAACATAGGTCTAATGTCCTAACACTTACATCATGATTTATTAATTGAATTTATATAATACACTTATGAAACTGGTTGATAATCTAGGTTCTGTTCAGTGTAACAACAGTGTGAAATGTCATCAGTTGAACAAAATTAATAAGCTATTATTTCTTGTAAGCACTGAACTATAAAAAGCTACCGTATATACTCGTGTATAAGCCGAGTTTTTCAGCCCAAAAATTGGGCTGAAAAGTCCCCCCCTCGGCTTATACACGGGTCTATACAGTGTGGGGGCTGTGTCCGGGTGCTGGGGAGGCTGGAGGAGGCGGGGGGAGGCTGCTGACAGAGCGGCCCGTCACATGGGGTCGCTCATTAGATATGCACGGCTCCCCCCGCCCATCACAGCGCCAGGGGGAGCCGTGCATACAGCCCCCAGATGTATACAGGCCCCCAGTGGGTTATACAGCAGGCCCCCAGTGGCACTCGCCCCCCCACACTGTGCAGAGCCCCCCATCCCGATGCATTATCTTACCATCCAGCCGCATCACCGCCGGTCCTCCCGTCCATCCTCGGGCGCTGTGTTCGGCTCTCACGTGACCCGGCGCAATGACGTCATCCGACTGCAACCGCCGGGTCACATGAGACCGGGAACGCAGCGCGCGAGGATGGACGGGAGGCTGGATGGTAAGATAATGCATCGGGAGGGGGGGCTCTACACAGTGTGGGGGGGGGCGAGTGCCACTGGGGGCCTGCTGTATACCCCACTGGGCGCCTGCCTGTATATACCTCTGGGGCCTGCCTGTATATACCTCTGGGGCCTGCCTGTATATACCTCTGGGGCCTGCCTGTATATACCTCCTGGGGCCTGCCTGTATATACCTCCTGGGGCCTGCCTGTATATACCTCTGGGGCCTGCCTGTATATACCTCCTGGGGCCTGCCTGTATATACCTCTGGGGCCTGCCTGTATATACCTCCTGGGGCCTGCCTGTATATACCTCTGGGGCCTGCCTGTATATACCTCTGGGGCCTGCCTGTATATACCTCTGGGGCCTGCCTGTATATACCTCCTGGGGCCTGCCTGTATATACCTCCTGGGGCCTGCCTGTATATACCTCTGGGGCCTGCCTGTATATACCTCCTGGGGCCTGCCTGTATATACCTCCTGGGGCCTGCCTGTATATACCTCCTGGGGCCTGCCTGTATATACCTCCTGGGGCCTACCTGTATATACCTCCTGGGGCCTGCCTGTATATACCTCCTGGGGCCTGCCTGTATATACCTCTGGGGCCTGCCTGTATATACCTCCTGGGGCCTGCCTGTATATACCTCTGGGGCCTGCTGTATATACCACTGGGGCCTGCTGTATATACCACTGGGGGCCTGCTGTATATACCTCTGGGGGCCTGCTGTATATACCTCTGGGGGCCTGCCTGTATATACCTCTGGGGGCCTGCTGTATATACCTCTGGGGGCCTGCTGTATATACCTCTGGGGGCCTGCTGTATATACCTCTGGGGGCCTGCTGTATATACCTCTGGGGGCCTGCTGTATATACCACTGGGGGCCTGCTGTATATACCACTGGGGCCTGCTGTATATACCACTGGGGGCCTGCTGTATATACCTCTGGGGGCCTGCTGTATATACCTCTGGGGGCCTGCTGTATACTACCACTGGGGCTACTGTATATACCTCTGGGGCTGCTGTATACCACACTGCTGGGGGCTGTATACCTGTGCTGGGGTCCACCCTCGGCTTATACACGAGTCAATAGGTTTTCCCAGGTTTTGGGGGCAAAAGTAGGGGGGTCGGCTTATACACGGGTCGGCTTATACACGAGTATATACGGTATTTATTTTAGTTTTTTTTATATTTGACTTGAAAAAATATAAAAAAGTGAAAATTATTAAATAAATCTAGATGTACTATACATATTTTTTTCTTCTAATTATAAAAGCATATGACTATTTTTGTTTTGAGTCATGTTCAATCATCACTTTCAAGTTTTTGGAAAACTACATAAAAAAAGTAAAATGTTGTAATGTGTAAAGGACAGATGTGGAAAAGAGTGTACTTCCTATGTAATAGCACTACAGAATGTGTTGAAAATGTCTAGTTTTGTAAATGTACACGAGTTAATGATTTGTAATTTTTATGATGTATGGATAAACCCATTTTACTTCAAATGAAGCAATTACCAAAAGCAATTAGTCTCAAAGTGAATTAAGAACGACATGTATGCACTAGATGTTCAAATATTGCACTTTGGTTTAACATTGATCTATGGTTCTGATATTTTCAGGGAAATGGCATGTTTATGAGGAAACAGGTGCACTGAAGCATTCAGTTATGGACTTGACCTTTATATGCAGCACATTTGATAACATTTCCACAAAAAAAGAAAGAATATTTTTCCTATTCTTTTATAAACTGACATTTCAACCAATCACACAGATGCCTTTTTTCAATATAAGTGGAAAACTGTTTAAAGACTACATATTGGAAAATGAACAAACTTACTAATGCTGTAATGAATAAATGTCAATAACTTTAAGGCTGTGCTCAGACGTGACGTATTTTGCCGCGTAATGTGCAGGGGCGCTGTTTTGCGCGTGTTTATGCGCAAAAAAGCGTGACTGCATGCAGATGCTGCGCTTTTCCGGGCGCGCTTTTCCTGAGGCCATTTTAACATGTAGCCTAATGGAAAAGCTCGCTGAAAAAAGCTCAAAGAATTGCCATGTCAATACTTTTTGAGCGCACTTTTGCAGTGAAAGCGTGCGCGCAAAAATACGCAGTTAAACAAGGCATATGCACGACTTTCAGCAAAAGCCATAGCTTTTGCTGAAAGGCGTATCCAGCTTTGTTCGGCACTACATTTACCCGAGCTCTCAAAAGTGACGCATAAATGCAGGAATACGCGGGCAATACGCTGTGTCTGAAAGCAGCCTAAGTCATTGGCTTAAACAATATTTATGGAGGCCTGAAGCTTGATACTGTAAATCACAAAGGGATTATCCACAGCACCTCATGGAAGAGGAATCCACTGGGTTCCAAGCATATAGGCGCAAGTCCGAAGCCAGGGAGATCCACCCGGCGATAGCAACAAGTATCAAAAAGGAAGAACAGCGCCTTGCAAGCTGGTAGTTCAAATCTGCATCACTTTATTCCATCCACCACAGCACAACGTTTCGGTTATAAAGAACCTTTTTCAAGTGCATACATTACACAGAGACACCATGTGTTTTATAGTGTTAAAACTCCACCCCCACTGATCATAAGCCAATCAATGGTGAGTGGAAACATAAACAAAGATAAAAGTCACCTAATCACTAGACAGAGACCGGCTAAACTTATCAACACATAATTAGCACCTATGTCCAAATACAATCGCACATGTAAACAACACATCGCCACTTGTAGCATCCAGTTATACCGTTCAGCAATATCATCGGCCTCCGTCCACTAGTCACCAGGCATCCCGGTTGTCATAGAGATTCAGCGTCATAGCGATCTTCAGCCTATCGGTGCCGCGCACTTCCGGGGCTTGATTGCGCACGCGTCGGCGTCCGTCGTCCATTGGTTAGGGCCCCTGTCACTCAACAGGAGCTACTGACGTATTTCCGGGAACCGGGCAGTACGATGCGAGTCCGTCATACATTGGTTGAAGCTCCTGTCAGTCAGCAGGAGCTTCTGCCATAATAACATTAGCAGAGCGAGTCCATACATTATACATTATGTGGCAGCAAAAATCCGGTTATCAAAACAAGACCCCGCATCCATAATGGCATCCCCACACACAATATAGAGATATTAATCAATCATAGTTCAATAATTCTACAAAACCACGATTGTAATACGATTTGATCATCCTAAAGATTAACAAAGGGATAACAATTACAATCACTAGCCCATCCAAAAAGGGGATACTATATATGTTAGCCCGTTATGGCCCATACTCTGGTGCTACAGAAAAGCCTATATACCATTGTATTGTTACAGAGCAATATGCGATTTATAATATGTAGATGGATGGCTGGCTATCCTTAATGGGTGGCTCTTGTTGTTGGATATACGGATATAACCGACAGCAAGTGGAGAGATGATCATTTATGAAGGCATCGTTTGTCTATTACGGGGATGAGTATGTTGAGTTCCTCAATGTATACCATAAGTGTCTTCTGATGGCTCTGTAATCCATCCTATGGTTTGACATACTATATGGTCACATTAATGCTTTCGGGCATTGATGTACATAGATACTTTTAGATTTTATATCTTTGGGAATATCGTTACTTATGATCTCTTAATACTATGTCTATATAAGATTACGTGCTTTTCTCTCCCCAGATAGGTGTATATGATAACGATCTTCTCTCCTTTGTTTATAAATCGCATATTGCTCTGTAACAATACAATGGTATATAGGCTTTTCTGTAGCACCAGAGTATGGGCCATAACGGGCTAACATATATAGTATCCCCTTTTTGGATGGGCTAGTGATTGTAATTGTTATCCCTTTGTTAATCTTTAGGATGATCAAATCGTATTACAATCGTGGTTTTGTAGAATTATTGAACTATGATTGATTAATATCTCTATATTGTGTGTGGGGATGCCATTATGGATGCGGGGTCTTGTTTTGATAACCGGATTTTTGCTGCCACATAATGTATAATGTATGGACTCGCTCTGCTAATGTTATTATGGCAGAAGCTCCTGCTGACTGACAGGAGCTTCAACCAATGTATGACGGACTCGCATCGTACTGCCCGGTTCCCGGAAATACGTCAGTAGCTCCTGTTGAGTGACAGGGGCCCTAACCAATGGACGACGGACGCCGACGCGTGCGCAATCAAGCCCCGGAAGTGCGCGGCACCGATAGGCTGAAGATCGCTATGACGCTGAATCTCTATGACAACCGGGATGCCTGGTGACTAGTGGACGGAGGCCGATGATATTGCTGAACGGTATAACTGGATGCTACAAGTGGCGATGTGTTGTTTACATGTGCGATTGTATTTGGACATAGGTGCTAATTATGTGTTGATAAGTTTAGCCGGTCTCTGTCTAGTGATTAGGTGACTTTTATCTTTGTTTATGTTTCCACTCACCATTGATTGGCTTATGATCAGTGGGGGTGGAGTTTTAACACTATAAAACACATGGTGTCTCTGTGTAATGTATGCACTTGAAAAAGGTTCTTTATAACCGAAACGTTGTGCTGTGGTGGATGGAATAAAGTGATGCAGATTTGAACTACCAGCTTGCAAGGCGCTGTTCTTCCTTTTTGATACTTGTTGCTATCGCCGGGTGGATCTCCCTGGCTTCGGACTTGCGCCTATATGCTTGGAACCCAGTGGATTCCTCTTCCATGAGGTGCTGTGGATAATCCCTTTGTGATTTACAGTGTTTGAGTCTTTTCTACACGTGCACCGGTGGATCCAACATCATGGAGACGTCTGACTCAGGAGCTGGTGAGTCAGGTTCCATCTGCCCCTTTTCTTACACTGATGAGGAGGCTGCAAGGATTATCTCGGACACCGAGGTGGACAATTCCTTTCTTAACCAACCCACGGCTGACATGCTTAAACGTAAGTGGGAGAACGAGCAGAAAAAACTCATTTCTATGGAGTTGCATGTGGTTACCCTTGTTGAATATTATAAGGTTCGACGCATCCCACGTGGGTTGCGCCCGAATTTACAACCAACCTTGTTACCTAACAATACTGCCTTTTGTGCCAAGTTTGAGGCGATTGGCAACAAATACGCTTTTGACATCATGCTCCTTAACATCGAGTTCTTGAAAAAGGAGATTGAGTCTCTCAAGAAACGATTGATGGAGACGAGGAAAGCGTTGGAGGATGGTACCACTGAGGAAGAACTGAATGTTATTGACACAAAACTTGATGATGTCCTGACTAAGTATAGATCCGGTCTTGAGGACACTAAACGCTCTAAATGGTTTCGTGATATTGAGGACTATAACAGCGGTCGTATATATGGCTGGCAATTCAGGCCCCCTGGACCGCAGGGGTTCAAACCCAAATCTGGACCTAGACGACCAAAACCCAAGAAGCCACATAATCCTCCAGTACCTCATAATCAACCTAGATCTACGGCAGAGTCTGATTCCACGGATGATGGTGGGAACCCCTCTGGGGCCGGTTTTTTAGCCAAACCAGGGCCCCCGGTACCCGGAGCCGGCGGGCCACAGGGGTGGTAGGAAACACAGGAACAGACGGTCGGCGGCCAGTGACTCGATCCAAGTCGAGGAGACGTCGGTGAAGGAGGATCATTTGGTGGTAAATATATCTTCTTGTGTATTGAGTGATGTTCAGGTTGGTATTCTGTCCAAGGGGTTAACTTTTTGCCCCACAGGGTTTGTTGACTGGTTCAGGATAGACAATGATATGTTTATGTTTTTTCGAAGATTGGGTCTTGCCAAATATTTTTCGGATAAAATTGATAAAAATACAGTAACTTCCAGTGATGTCCTTTCTCTCAATAAAGTGGGCCTGTGGAATAAGAGTAATTTTGTAGCTCCAGGCCATGACCCGGTGATTGAGACCTATATCAAATTAGTTAAAAATGATATTGCTCTATTGAAGAGGAAGAATGGTCGGGGTTATAGGCCGAATATTACACATCTTGAGAGAGAGGAAATCAGGAAGTTGAAGAATGACGGGTCCATCACCATAAAGCCTGCCGATAAAGGCGGTGCTATTGTGGTGATGGACACCGTACAATATCGCTGTGAGATCATGAGACAGTTGAGTGATGTCCTTGTCTATGAAAGATTATCCCACAATCCAACTGAAAAATTCCAGCTGGAGTTGAAGTCCTTGATTGGTGATGCACTGATTGATGGCATCATAGATCGGGGTCTCTCTGAATTTTTGGTAATTGAATTTCCGGTTGTACCAACCCTTTACATTTTGCCAAAAATTCACAAGGATTTGAAAAAACCACCTGGACGCCCGATTGTTTCGGGTAGGGGTTCCTTGTGTAATAAGATCTCAATATTTCTGGACCATCTTCTACGCAGGTTCGCTACGGCGGCACCCTCGTATATAAGGGACACTGCAGATTTCATTTGTTCCTTATCAGACATTACGGTTTGTGACACAACTTGGCTGGTGTCCTTTGACGTTGTGTCACTGTATACGTCAATCGAACATACAAGGGGTATACATGCTGTCGATGTGACGCTCGCCGCCTCTGACATGTCGCCAAGCTGTGCACTGTTCGCCCTGGCGCTGTTGGAGTTCGTCCTCAGGAGGAATTTTTTCCTCTTTGGGGATGATTACTATCTGCAGCGCCGAGGGACAGCCATGGGGTCAAATGTGGCCCCAACCTATGCTAACATCTATATGGCTGTCCTGGAGGGCGAACATGTGTACAGGTCGTCCTATTGGCGCCATGTCAGGGGCTGGCGACGATACATCGATGACATTTTCCTTGTTTGGGATGGCAGTAGGGAGGAGTTGGATAGTTTTTTAAACTTTCTGAATAACATACACCCTGGTCTGGGGTTCACTATGACGTGCTCACTTGTGGATTTGCAATTTCTGGACACCCTGGTCTACAAAGATGGTGGTGCCCTAAAAACGGACCTTTTTATTAAAAGCACCGATAGGAATAGCACATTGCATTTCCGAAGTGAGCACCCCAGGAAGATGGTGGAGTCACTCCCCTGGAGCCAGATGTTGAGAGTACGTAGGATTGTGGCTGATGACTCAAGAATCGATGGCCGACTGCAGGATATGATTGATAGGTTTTTGATAAGAGGGTACCCAAAAAGTGGGTTGGTGTTGTTCAAATCAAAAGCTTTGAACATTGATCAAAAGGAATTGTTGAAACCAAAATTGAAAATGACTCCCCCCAAGAGAATCCCAATTGTGACCACATATTGTAGATCCAGTAGGAGTATTATGGACATTGTTAGAAAACATTGGCCTTTATTGTCAAAAGGACATGTCGAAGTGGAGGAATTTAAATCATTGCCTCTAATATCCTATAGGAGGGGTCATAATTTGAAGGACGACTTGGTCCACGCAGATATTGGCAGTACAAAAAGGGACATTCAAAAGACTTTTGCACCACCAAGTTTGGGTAATTTTCCCTGTTTAGGGTGTGCGTGCTGTGGTAATCTTCTCAAGGGCCGACATTTCAGTCATCCACGCTCTGGTAAGAGATATGAGATCAAGAGAAGATATACATGCAATAGTGACTTTGTGGTCTATACGATTTGCTGCCCGTGTGGTTCTCTCTATGTAGGGAGACAACAATGGAGGTAAAAAATTCGTATAGGGAAGCACAAGAGCACTATCCGAACGGGGCTAACTGAACTGCCGGTACCAAGACATTTTCATGCAATGGGCCACACGGTCAACCAACTCAGATTTAGGGTGATTGACGATGTGCCTCCCCTAAGAAGAGGTGGAAACCGTGTTGCTCAATTAAAAATGAAAGAATTGAAATGGATATTCGAGTTGGACACCTTGTCCCCAAAAGGTATGAATATTGATTATGATCAGAGGGGATGTCTTCTTGGTTCGGGGTAATTAACTTGTTTTCTCCTCATCATCATGTAGATATTGGTTTTAATTGTTTTTTTAAATTATCACTTGATTTGTAGATGGATGGCTGGCTATCCTTAATGGGTGGCTCTTGTTGTTGGATATACGGATATAACCGACAGCAAGTGGAGAGATGATCATTTATGAAGGCATCGTTTGTCTATTACGGGGATGAGTATGTTGAGTTCCTCAATGTATACCATAAGTGTCTTCTGATGGCTCTGTAATCCATCCTATGGTTTGACATACTATATGGTCACATTAATGCTTTCGGGCATTGATGTACATAGATACTTTTAGATTTTATATCTTTGGGAATATCGTTACTTATGATCTCTTAATACTATGTCTATATAAGATTACGTGCTTTTCTCTCCCCAGATAGGTGTATATGATAACGATCTTCTCTCCTTTGTTTATAAATCGCATATTGCTCTGTAACAATACAATGGTATATAGGCTTTTCTGTAGCACCAGAGTATGGGCCATAACGGGCTAACATATATAGTATCCCCTTTTTGGATGGGCTAGTGATTGTAATTGTTATCCCTTTGTTAATCTTTAGGATGATCAAATCGTATTACAATCGTGGTTTTGTAGAATTATTGAACTATGATTGATTAATATCTCTATATTGTGTGTGGGGATGCCATTATGGATGCGGGGTCTTGTTTTGATAACCGGATTTTTGCTGCCACATAATGTATAATGTATGGACTCGCTCTGCTAATGTTATTATGGCAGAAGCTCCTGCTGACTGACAGGAGCTTCAACCAATGTATGACGGACTCGCATCGTACTGCCCGGTTCCCGGAAATACGTCAGTAGCTCCTGTTGAGTGACAGGGGCCCTAACCAATGGACGACGGACGCCGACGCGTGCGCAATCAAGCCCCGGAAGTGCGCGGCACCGATAGGCTGAAGATCGCTATGACGCTGAATCTCTATGACAACCGGGATGCCTGGTGACTAGTGGACGGAGGCCGATGATATTGCTGAACGGTATAACTGGATGCTACAAGTGGCGATGTGTTGTTTACATGTGCGATTGTATTTGGACATAGGTGCTAATTATGTGTTGATAAGTTTAGCCGGTCTCTGTCTAGTGATTAGGTGACTTTTATCTTTGTTTATGTTTCCACTCACCATTGATTGGCTTATGATCAGTGGGGGTGGAGTTTTAACACTATAAAACACATGGTGTCTCTGTGTAATGTATGCACTTGAAAAAGGTTCTTTATAACCGAAACGTTGTGCTGTGGTGGATGGAATAAAGTGATGCAGATTTGAACTACCAGCTTGCAAGGCGCTGTTCTTCCTTTTTGATACTTGAAGCTTGATACTGTTCTACTAGAGTTGCACAGTCTGAGCATAATACTGATATCATAATAATCTTAAAGTAAAAAGCACACGTACCAGAGTTTGGCATATTTATTCGAGTTGGATTTAAGTCTACTTGAATTGAATAAAATCTGCACTCTAGAGAATACATATTTTCTTGTAACTTTCTTTACACTCTAACAAGCTTAATGTACATTAGAGGGCAGGCATAAGCAGGAGCGGGCTGTTACTCCTGACCCTGGGAGGCATTCACATGTTGTCAGCCCTAGGTGAGGAGCGGGGATGTGGGGGTGCTTGCTAATTGAGTTTTGCAAGGTGAGGGGTGGGGGGGGGTAGCCGTGCAGTCGGCCCACTCACCACGCTGCCCGGCACGTTGGCTGTCCAGCTGCTGTGAAGTTGGCGGCTGCGGCCGCAAAGCAGAGCCAGCCCGGCCCATTTCAGTATAGCGGCAGCCCTGGATGAGGCCATTATGGCCCTCCTGGGGGGCACCTGCCCCCCTGCCACCTGGGCCAGTCCACCCTGGGCATAAGGTTAAAAAGAAAAAGCGAAAACCATACTTCATCACTAGTGATGAGCGAGTGGCGTAATATTCGCCCTCACTATACTTGTTACGAGTACTGACCTAAAGGGAACACTTTGCCAGGATGGAGATGAGGAACACAACAAGGCAAGCAAGAATCTTTGGAAGTGACTGAAGAGATGAGCAATGAGGTAAGCTTTCTTTTTCTTAAATTTATTCTGCTCCAAGGTCAAAAGAGACCTCATAGAATTGTCGGAAACAATAAATATGCAGAGAATAACTTTGCAAAAAAACAACATTTCCAATAAAATCCAAGTGATTTGGCAAATTAATATTTTTTTAAATCCACTCATTTTTAGTCTCTTAAAATCTATTGTGATCAGCTCAAATTGTGGCAACACATCCAGTGAAATGAACTTTTCATCAATCCATTAACCCATGCTATATCATACTACTTCTGGACTTATATGTCGATCATTAACATAGAAAAATATTTCATAATATGTTTTGATTAAATTTTGTAAACTGACAAGAATTTTCTGAAATTTATAAAACAAAGTGTCTAAAAGCAAGGAATATATTGATTTAAGATAAAAGTATGCTCATCTATATGATCCATTGATGGTAGAGAAACGGACATAGGGGTCTACGATGGTCTCTGCAAACTTTCTGCCGTGATCATGTGCTTTTACTGGCTTTAGTTCTCACATATTACACATGCCATCATCACCACTGAGATTAGTTATTGAATGTAGAGGCCAAATGGCTTAGGCATGTCACATGTCTAAGTAAAAAAACTGAGGACAGACCAATAGTTATCACCAAAGCTATGCTGATGATTTTAGTAAAACCCAGAAATGCTTTTCGCATATTTTATAAAGTTTCAAAAATATAACATAAATAGCATGCATTTTAAAATGTGAGAATTGAATGAAGACACAAAGATTTAAATAATAATAGTCAAACATCATTGAAATATGATCTGAAGCTTTTACTCCATAAATAATATGACATTTCGAGCTATAATGTTAGCTTTCTCAACTGACATTTCATATATCTTTCAGAGTTTTTCTTTCCCACTGCAGTTCAGTACATTTTTGTAAACTACACAGAACAAAATGTCAACAAGAATTTGTAGGTATAGAATTGCACTATTCACCAATATATGTTCATAAAATATTACTGAATTTCTATATTTCACTTAGTAGACTATCTCTATTAATGAATTGTTGACCAAAATAAAGGTATATTACAATATTATCCGAAATAGTGGAAAAAATATACACATGATAACAATTATTTAAATGAATTACAATTTTCCAAACAGTGCATGCTTATCTTATTACACCTCCTTGATGAAATAACACATTAATGATGCTAATATAAAAATTGTCTAAAATATTTCACAATAACAAAACTGCAAGAAGCTCTGTGTGAAGAATTATTGTATTATCTGAAATATTTAACTCTCTAGTTCCATACCAGTGGTATCTTTTAAATAATTTTATGCAACATCTTACGTAAATGTATTGAATTAAACATGGTAAAAGGTGATCCTATCTCACCGGCTTAAAGTGAACTTAATAACCTAAACATAAAAATGTAACCTTTATTAATTCAATGATAAAGCAATATAGAAGTTTCCCTTATTGTTTTATCATTGAATTAATAAAGGCTAAATTTTAACTATTATGGCCACTTTACACGTCCCGATATCGGCGTCCAACTCCGACAAAAAAATGACGTGGTTCGTGCGTTGGCCCCGATATCGTTCGTGCGTTGTATGGTATAAATGTCCAATACGATGCACGAAAGATGCCAAAATGATATCGGGGATAAAATGAGCAGGCTCTCCAACGGCCCGATATTGGATGGACGTTGTGGCCAGATCATGCTGTGTAAAAGCCCAACAACGATGTGGAGTACAACTTCCCCTATTCTCTCCCATGTTAAATGGTCATTCCTGGGTCGGCTGTACAAGGGGGCGTACACATTGTAGTGGCGTTGGCTGCCGATATCGCGCTGTGTGACATCTCTTATGCGATCTTGGAATCCTGGCCAGAAAAAGCGCGCTCCCGCGGTGTTGGATCCAATATCGGACCGATGTTGGGACGTGTAAAGTGGCCATTAGGTTAAACTTTAGGTTTATACCAGTGAATATTCTTGTCTTCAGTTTGAAAATCCACTGCGCCTCTTTAATTCTGAGGACTTTCAATCTATCCCCTCCTCTTACAAGTAAAGGAACTACCTTCAAAGCAATGACTCATAAGTTATGTCTCCTGTATGTTCATTTAAACATTTCCTGATGCTCTAGAGGGGCTGTGTGTATAAATGTTTTGTATGTTATAAATATGTTCCAATATTTTCTGCCATACTGTACAACTAGTACAACCTGGATAATGTCTGGGTGGCACGGTGGCTCAAGTGGTTAGCACTGCAGCCTTTGCAGTGCTGCGATCCTGAGGTCCTGGGTTCAATTCCCACTAAGGACAACATTTGCAAGGAGTTTGTATGTTCTCCCTGTGTTTGTGTGGGTTTCCTCAAGGCACTCCAGTTTCCTCCCACATTGCAAAGACATACTGATAGGATATTTAGATTGTGAGCTCCAAGAGAGACAGCATTACTGATGTATGCAAAGTGCTTTGGAATTAATAGCGCTATATAAAAGAATAAATTTTATTATTATTATGTCTATCAAATAAATACAATATATGCTGATACAATTCTTAAATGTTTTTAGACAATATTCTTTACTGGTGGCATAGGTTGCCAAAATAAAAAATATAGTCTAAAAACATTTATGAATTACAGCAGAACATATTGTATTTATTTGATAGATTGCATCAGCTGCAAGAAATTATATGTATCTTGTACGAGTCAGCGCTCTCGAGTTGGTTCCTACACTTGTAAGAGGTGGGCATAGATTGATAGTCCTGTGGAACAAATAGGTGCAGTGGATTTTCAAACTAGGGACCAGAATACCCACTGGCATGATTATAAAATAATCTAATGTACCTGTATTGAAAAATAAAATTGTTTTGTGATTATATGTATTATTAAATTGAAATACACAGATTACATACAACATTAAATGTGTAAAAATTCGGAAATTATTCTTATTAGTATGATTTTTTTTACATGACACAAACCTGCTATATTAACACATGTTTATAGACTTTTTATATCCACTATATGTATTAAGCTTTCATTTTTCTTTTTACGCAATTGTTTTTTTTTTTTTTTTTTTTTTTAAATAATAAGTTTCTATGGAAAATTTCAGATAAAGGACATAAGGGGTCAAGGCCCCAGACAACAGAGCCAACAAGGTCAGGATACACATAAAAACGAAAAGGTAGAGGAGGGTGAGGGATGGAAAGGGTGGGGGTGGGTGTGATAGGTAGGTGGGGAGGGTAAGGGACACCTGGCAAGAGCTAGCTTCCAGAAATTGACATAGTATGACCAGGCAATACACTGATAAACATTTATCAAAACACAAAATTACATTTGTAATAAGGTAGTGAAGGCCAAGACTCAGTAGCCATTACCATTGGGGAACAGGGAGAGTCACGGGATGAGACGCCCATATCTCCCAATCATCCACAGCCTTGTGCTTACAAGGCTTGTCAAGGGCCATGTAAAATTCTTGCTGGAAGATTAGGTTGACTTTATCTAAAACCTCTCCCAAGGTGGGGGGAGACGAGCTTTGCATCTTTTGGCCAGACAGTCTAGCGGCGGTCAAAATAACCTCCTCCGTGCCTTTAAGTTGTGAGGGTACTCGTGTAAGCCTATATTCAGTATCGCCAGACTTGGTGGAATCTTCTGCTGAATTCCAGTGACAGACCTAATCAGGCTGTCCACCAGGGTCCAAAAGGGCGCAATCTTTGGACAGGACCACCACATGTGGGCTAGTGAGGCCGTCTTCCCACACTGCCTCCAACAAAGCGGGGACAGGTCAGGATTGAATTTTGACAGCCTGGTGGGAGGCACATACCAACGCAAATGTATCTTTTTGATAATTTCAAGATGATTAATACAGTCATATGAAAAAGTTTGGGCAAGCCACTTAATCTTACTCATTTTTTTGTTTAAAATTGGGTTTTTGCAACAGCTATTTCAGTGTGATATATGTAATAACTGATGGACACAGTAATATTTCTGGATTGAAATGAGGCTTATTGTACTAACCGAAAATGTGAAATATGCATTATTTCAAAATTTGACAGGTGCAAAAGTATGGGCACCTCAACAGAAAAGTGACATTAATATTTAGTAGATCCACCTTTTGCAACAATAACAGCCTCTATTCACTTCCTGTAGCTGTTAAAGAGTTCCTGGATTCTGAATGAAGGTATTTTTGACCATTCCTCTTTACAAAACAATTCCAGTTCAGTTAAGTTTGATGGTCGCCGAGCATGGCCAGCCCGTTTCCAAACATCCCACAGATGTTCAATGATATTCAGGTCTGGGGACTGGGATGGCCATTCCAGAACATTGTAATTGTTCCTCTGCATGAATGCCTGAGTAGATTTGGAGCGGTGATTTGGATCATTGTCTTGCTGAAAGATCCATCCCCGGCTTAACGTCAACTTTGACACTGATTCTTGAACATTATTCTCAAGAATCTGCTGATACTGAGTGGAATCCATGCGACCCTCAACTTTAACAAGATTCCCGATGCCGTCATTGGCCACACAGCCCCAAAGCATGATGGACCCTCCCCCAAATTTCACAGTGGGTAGCAAGTGTTTTTCTTGGAATGCTGTGTTTTTGTGGCACCATGCATAACGCCTTGTTGTATGACCAAACAACTCAATCTTTGTTTCATCAGTCCACAGGACTTTCTTCCAAAATGAAACTGGCTTGTCTAAATGTACTTTTGCATACCTCAGGTGACTCTGTTTGTGGCGTGCATGCAGAAACGGCTTCTTTCGCATCACTCTCCCATACAGTTTCTCCTTGTACAGTGTGCGCTGTATTGTTGACCGATGCACAGTGACACCATCTGCAGCAAGATGATGCTACAGGTCTTTGGAGGTGGTCTGTGGATTGTTCTTGACTGTTCTCACCATTCTTCTTCTCTGCCTTTCTGATATTTTTGTTGGCCTGCCACTTCTGGCCTTTACAAGAACTGTCCCTGTGGTTTTCTATTTCCTTACTATGTTCCTCACAGTGGAAACTGACAGGTTAAATCTCTGAGACAACTTTTTGTATCCTTCCCCTGAACAACTATGTTGAACAATCTTTCAAGGCCACAAGAGTGGGATTGAAGTAGTTGATTGCCAATTGTGGAAAGTTCTGACAAGAAACAGGGCTAGGAGTCGAGGGAATTCTCTATAATATTAATTTGGCAGCCCTTCGGGTGCGGAGTGACATTTACTGAAGTGAATGATGTCAACAACCTCTTGTCCTAAAAATGGTGAGTTAAGTTTCATATTTTGATCTGTGGAGAGCTGCGGGAGACTCAGGCCTTCCAAAAACTCATTTATGCCATCCGGGGAGGGCTGTGAAGTGTGAGGGTCCGATTTTAAATTAGATAGCTGCTCATAATACTGAGCAAAAATAGCTGAGATTTCCACAGGGTTTCTAACTACTTTCCCCGAAGGGTCAATCATTTTTTCAATAACGCTTTTCGCAGCCCTTTTCCTTATCCTCCAACCCTGTCCCCAGACTCATAATATGCAGTTTTAAGACGTCTGAGTTGTCGCTCATGTTGTCCTAATAGGAAGGCTCTAAGCTGCGTCCTAGCTTCAAATATCAGGTTGGAGCAAGGAGGAAAGGGATTTAATGCATTTTCTTCTTTTCGAACCCTCAGCTTCTGGATTAGCTACAATCTCCTATTATCTCTTTCCTTTTTGATCTGTGAAGCCTTTTGTAGAAAGACCCCCCCTCCCAGACAAACGGCTTATGGGCCTCCTACAGGGTGCCATCATTCACCTTCCCATTATCATTAAGAAGAAAGAATTCCTCTAGGCTCCGTGTGACCTTCTCAACTAGTGACAGAAGAGACAGTAAGCTGACGTTTAGAGTCCAGCTTTGCGGGGGGGAAAGACCACAACCCAAGTCAATTTCCAGGGATATCGGGGCTTTGTCCGACCACGTGATAAGACCTATCTCTGCACAGACACAGGTCAGAAGTAAATGGTCGTACACAAGGAAATAATCAATTGTCATGTATGACCTGTGTCTGTGCGAAAAAAAGGTGTAATCCCTCTCCGCCGTGTGGAAGTATCGCCAACCATCATGCATGCGTCTCTCCCTACAAACCGTCTTGAGATCACGACCCCTGCGAGGTCTCCCCCCAGAGCAATTCATGTCCCTATCAGGCATCATGTTAAAATCTCCACAAACATACCTGAATCCAATAGCAGCTTCAATAACCTTGTCAAAAAAGGATCTTAGAAAGTAAATTTGTGATGTGTTGAAACGTACACATTTGTGATGGTGACTGTCACCCCCGACAACGAGTATTTCACTATAATGTAAAGACTTGCTGGGTCAGAAATCACCTCCTCTAGGTGGAATGCGATCGTATTTTTAAAGAGTATGCACACCCCTGCTTTTTTTCTGGGTACTATTTGCAAATAATCCCAAGGCAAACTGGCTATAGTGCAACCTAAAATTGTCTGCTGCAAGTAGATGAGTTTCCTGCAAACAAAGGACATCAGCTTTATAGCTCAATGCCTCACGCCACAGGAAAGATCTTTTTGCTGGAAAATTTAGGTCCCTGACGTTAAGGGAGACTACCTTCACACTCATGGGGGATGACAGAAGTGCTATACGAACTAGGTATCTGGTCAAAGGAGGCAGGGGGGACAGAAACAGCAAACCTGGACACAAAAACATCACACATACAACAACATATATGTAAACCAACAAGGGGGAAAAACCCATTGCCTTAGCACCCCGTCCGGTGCTAGATTGAAAGACCCGGGCAAAGGGTCCCTCAAAAAGGACCTTCAAAAAGGGATAGGATGGATAAATTAAGCCAAAAAGGTACTCAGCCGACCCGGACCATAAAAATGTCAAAGTCAGCCAACTTTCTCTGCGAGCAGGAGTGTTGGAGCCTGAGATGGAACGTGGAGGAGTTTTCTCGGTACTCGGTTATAAGTTCCATTCTTTCAGAGCCTCACCCAGGCTGCTAGGGGAGCGGGACACCTGAGCTGTGCCCTTGTAGCGGAATCTTATGTGGACAGGTGATCCCCAGCTGTACATGAGGCCTTTATCATGCAGAATCTTGCAGTACGGGGCAAATTTGCATCTCCTGGCCAGGGTCCCCGCCGATAGTTCCAGAAAAACAGACACCCCTGACAATGGAGATGCAATAGTGGGGTTCAGTCTCATAGCTTGCAGAACGGAGTCAGCGACTTTAGCCTTGCTGAAGCTGATGAGAATGTCTCTGGAAGCGACTTATTTATATGTACAGGCTTAGGGATCCTGAAGGCTCTATCTATCTCCATATCCTCGAGTGGGGTATCAGGCAGGACCATCTGCAACAAAGAGTGTACTGTGCCCCTGAGGTCTTCAGAATCCCGGGATTCAGGGATCCCTCTAATCCTGACATTTCCCTTCCTCAATTTATTATCCAAGTCACATATTTTCAGCTGAGCCTGTTTGAGTTCCCCCTCCATATGCCCATAGTCCATGGCCAGCTCATTATGAGCGGAGGCGTACTCCGCCATTTTTTCTTCAATGTGGGCTGTTCTGTCACCCAAAAAGGAGAGCTCCTTGCGTATCTCCCCCATCAGATCCTGCATATCCTCCTGCAAGGACCGCCGAAGGGAGCCCAGCAGACCCCGTAGAGCTCTCTGCGTGAGCGGAGCCTCCTCCTCTCCTTCTCTATCAGCGCTCTTCTCAGGGCTGTGGGAGGCGCGAGAGTGGGAGTTAGGGTATCTGGGAGCCGGTGCTATCTTAGCCAGGGAGAGCTGGGGCTGCTCTATGGAGAAGAAGTCTGTCCCCTTTTTAACGTCCCCACACTTCCTGGAGGAGGCCCTCGGCATGCCTGGGTGCTGCAGAAGCTATCCTCCACCGGTACAGCTCCGGGGGAGAGCAGGCTGACATCTTAAAGGTGCCGCTTGCCAGGTAGGATGCAGGAGCTCAAGCAGATGTGACCAGCACCATGAGCTTCCTGGCCACGCCCCCCTTCACGCAATTGTTTTAGTGTTTCAAACACTATTCTGGTTCCGTGATATGTTATTTGTTTCTGATTTTTTGCAGTATTTTTGCACAAAATAGTAACAATGTTACAATGTTAAAGGTGCTATTAATTACACAAATTAGAGAAGCACCACATGATTTTTCTAACAGTGCCAATACTTTTGTCCACCCGCTTTTTTATGTTTGGTGTGGAATTAGATCCAATTTGGCTTTAGGACAATTCTTTTTGTGTTTTTTTCATTGAAGACAAATTAAATGAAGATAATAATACCAAAGAATTTGTGATTGCAATCATTTTCAGGAAGAAACTGAGTATTATCTTACAGAATTGCAAGGGTGTCAATACTTTTGGCCACAACTGTAATTGACAATTCCTATTACCCAGTGGCGTAACTTCAGGTCCAAGGGCCCCGATGCGAAAGCTCCAACGGGGCCCCCAATTATTGCAAATCTTTAATAGCATCAGTCTTTTTCTATAGGCCAAAGGGACTTTTGGGGCCCCCCTAGGCTGCGGGGCCCGGGTGCGATCGCAACCCCTGCACCTATTGTAGTTACGCCCCTACTATTACCTATAACCCTCTGGATTTGGCCCATGTGGTTTAGACTACTATAACAAAAATTATAATTGTTGTTTTACAAGGAGCCTCTTATTTTAGTTTTCCACTTCAGTAGTTTATGGTTTATTACGTGTGCAGTAAATAATGCTTGTCAACAGATGAACCTCTTACAATACTAGTAGATTGTTACATGTACATTATGTGTATATAATAATTAGGACTATTTTTACATTTAACATCAGTTAGATTATCCTACTATTGGCTAACATGCAGTAGTATTACAGATAGTATGCTAAAATTCTTGCAGTACTTGTTATTGTTTTCTTCAATTTGCAAATAATGTCTACTGGCCTATTAATATTTTAAACTGCTGTCTCTAATAATTTGCCAAACTCCTGAATCCCAGAAATCATTCAAATGCTTGGCACTATTTTCAAGGCATATCCACAGCTAATGAGCTGATATTGCCAAATGAAGTAGTATTTTCTCAGATAAGTACATCATAATTTTAAAGTTGTACTCCTATGAAATATAAGTTATTACATTTAAACAGTAATACATCGCTTTCTTAGCTCTCTTTAAATTCTATGTTTTTTTTGAATAGTTATAAAGTTTTTATTCTATACATTTTATGCAATGGAAAGTTTTTCCTGTGCAAAAGTACATTGTATTGTAACATTTGTGACCTACTGTAGATGAACGGCAAGGGGTTACATTTCATTAAATCTTGAAGTCAATTTTCATCAAGATTACAAATTCAGCAAAAAAAAAACACCACAACACAGAACACACACCCGAGATACACACCTTGCTGCAATTACTAAACTATGAATCTATGTTCTATATGTTCTTCCCTTGCTTGGGTGGGTTTCATCCCACAAACCAAAGAAATACTGATAGGGAATTACCATTATGAGCCTCTATGGCAGGGGTTAGGAACCATTTTTTTGCTAAGGGCCATTCGGAATTTTCTACCATCCTTCAGGGGCCGCACAAAATTATCAAGTTTAAAATTACCCACTATATTTAGTTAAACTATCATCTTCTCCTACTGTGGTGGCTGGGGTTGCTTTTCTTTGGCTGTGATGTTAGGTGATATTGATCATGTTGCATGTCAACTGCTTTTCCAGATTTGCTAGAGCCCTAGACATTGCAGGAGACGCTGGGAGCAAATACGTTGATGGGGAGGCTGGAGCATAAAGTTCACTAGGGAGCTGGATTTAAAATGCAGTCGGAAAAATGCGCTTGCCAGCCTGAGCACTGCGGTCCCAAGAAATGTGCCCGGGGAGCCACAGAAAAGGTCATTGAGGCCTAGGGCCTGAGGTTTCCCACCCCTGCTCTATTAGGACAGTGATAAAACGTCTGTAAAAAAACTATAGAATATGTCGGCGCTACTATAGAAACAATAAACAATTAATAATACATATCTACTTATATAATCGGGAGTTTGGGATTCGGGTAGGGATGGGCGAATCTACTCGCTAGGACTCGTTACTCGGCGAGTAGTAAGGGACTCGCAGGACTCGGTACTCTGCGAGTTTCCCAGCGTTTACTCGCACGAGTCCAATGCAAATCATTGGCAAACGCTGACAAAACTAGGATTGCCATTGTTTGCATTAGACTCGGCTACTGTGCCAGTGATAGCAGGGAAACTCGCAAATAACTGCTGTTACATTGCGAGCCGAGTCCAGCTGTCTTCTCTGTGCAGCTCCAGGGTCCTAGAACCTGCCTGCTCACAGACATGATGTAGCAGTGCTGAGATTGTTCTCAGTCTGCTCATTCCCTGTGCATAGACATCTATATTTATGCACAGAGGATGTAGCAGAGAGGACATCGCGTTTTGGACTGCGTCGGACGGAAGAGGATTTTTTTAATTAAAGATGGAGTCCCTAATGGCTTTTTTTTTTATTTCAAATAAAAATTTTTCTCTGTGTTGTGTTTTTTTAACCCTTTATTGGAGATTCTTAGTGGCTGGGTCAAACGTGGCCTGACATTAAGAATCTCGGGCTTAATACCAGCTTGTATAACAAAGCTGGTATTAACCCCTTTATTACCCAGCATGCCACTGCCACCAGGGCCGCTGGAAGAGCGGGGTTCAGCGCCAGAGGATGGCGCTTCAATGAACGCGCCATCTTCTGGGGCGGCTGCGGGCTGCAATTTGCAGCGGGGGGTGCCCAGAAAGCTTGGGCATCCCTGCGCTGTGGATTCCAGCCCCCAGCTGCTTAGCTGTACCTGGCTAGACATAGAAATTGCGCGGAGCCCCACGCATTTTTTTTATTATTTAATGAATTTCAGAGTCAGAGTCTCAGAGTCAGAGTCTCAGAGTCAGAGTCAGAGTCTCAGAGTCGGAGTCTCAGAGTCGGAGTCGCCTCAGAGTCAGAGTCGCCTCAGAGTCGGAGTCGCCTCGGAGTCGGAGTCGCCTCGGAGTCGGAGTCTCCTCAGAGTCGGAGTCTCAGAGTCGGAGTCGCCTCAGAGTCGGAGTCGCCTCAGAGTCGGAGTCGCCTCGGAGTCGGAGTCGTCTCGGAGTCGGAGTCGTCTCGGAGTCGTCTCGGAGTCGAGTCGGAGTCGGAGTCGTCTCGGAGTCGGAGTTGTCTCGGAGTTGGAGTCGTCTCGGAGTCGGAGTCGTCTCGGAGTCGAGTCGGAGTCGGAGTCGTCTCGGAGTCGGAGTCGTCTCGGAGTCGGAGTCGTCTCGGAGTCGGAGTCGTTTCGGAGTCGAGTCGGAGTCGGAGTCGGAGTCGGAGTCGTCTCGGAGTCGGAGTCGTCTCGGAGTCGGAGTTGTCTCGGAGTCGGAGTCGTCTCGGAGTCGGAGTCGGAGTCGAGTCGGAGTCGGAGTCGGAGTCGTCTCGGAGTCGGAGTCGTCTCGGAGTCGGAGTCGTCTCGGAGTCGGAGTCGTTTCGGAGTCGGAGTCGTCTCGGAGTCAGAGTCGTCTCGGAGTCGGAGTCGTCTCGGAGTCGGAGTCGAGTCGGAGTCGTCTCGGAGTCGGAGACGTCTCGGAGTCGTGTCGGAGTCGGAGTCAGAGTCGTCTCGGAGTCGGAGTCGTCTCGGAGTCGGAGTAAAAAAAATGCGTGGGGCTCCGCGCAATTTCTATGTCTAGCCAGGTACAGCTAAGCAGCTGGAGGCTGGAATCCGCAGCGCAGGGATGCCCAAGCTTTCTGGGCACCCCCCGCTGCAAATTGCAGCCCGCAGCCGCCCCAGAAGATGGTGCGTTCATTGAAGCGCCATCCTCTGGCGCTGAACCCCGCTCTTCCAGCGGCCCTGGTGGCGGTGGCACGCTGGGTAATAGAGGTTAGGGCCAGCTTTGTATTATCAGCTGGCCCTAAGCCCGAAATTTATGGCGGTCACGCCAATATTAGACATGACCGCCATGAATTTCTATTAAATTGTTTTAAAAAAAAACACAACACAGAGAAATTTTTTTATTAGAAATAAAAAAAAAAGCCATTAGGGATTCCATCTTTAATTAAAAAAATCCTCTTCCGTCCGACGCAGTCCAAAACGCGATGTCCTCTCTGCTCATCCCTGTGCATAAATATAGATGTATATGCACAGGGAATGAGCAGACTGAGAACAATCTCAGCTCTGCTACATCATCTCTGTGCACAGACATTCATGTCTGTACACAGGGAATGAGCAGACTGAGAACAATCTCAGCTCTGCTACATCAGGCAGCAGGCAGGCTCTAGGACCCTGGAGCCAGCACACAAAGAAGACAGGACTCTTATCTGTGCGAGTTTCCCAGCCAGCGATTACAGTTGCAAAGTAAACGAGTCCAATGCAAATAAATGACAAAACTAGGATTGCTTCAGGCTGAAGCTTCCGAGACACATCTGCGATTTGTAAATCTCACACTACTCGCTATTACTCGCTTCCCCATTCATTAACATTGGACTCGCTAGACTCGCAACGAGTAGCGAGTCCTGTGCTCGGACTCGCTAGAGTCAAGCGATTCCGAGTAATTTAGGATTCGCCCATCACTAGATTCGGGCAGTGAAGCTGAATCCCAAAATCCTTTGAGGCACTGCGAGCGATGACGCGCTAGTGTCATCGCGAGCCGCAGCCGCACTAGCTCACACCGCCGCCACTCTCACCGCTAGGGCCTTAGTTTCGCCATGCTGGTGGAGTAGCGGTGTAGGGGCAGCGCCCCTCTCCCCGGAATACACACTGGCCGCAGCGGCGGCTCTCCTCACAGCCCCCCGCGGCACCCCCGCTCCTCCTCCTGCCCCCCTGCTCCTCCTGCCCCGCCCACCCTTTCCCCCACTCCTTCTGCCCCACTTGCGCTCCCCCCTGCTCCTTCTGCCCTGCCCGTGCTCCTCCCCGCTTGCGCTCCCCGCGTTCCCCCACTCCTGTGTCATCTGTTCTTATATTTACCCTCCGCCGAGCGCTTGGTGCTGGGAGTAGTAGCAGCCATTGTGCTGATAGGACCTTGCATGATGTCAGAATGACATCTGCGTTCTGCGCTGTGATTGGCCCGCTTGCGGTCATGTGGTATGTGACGTACTTATCATATGACCGCAAGCCCCCCAATCACAGCGCCGAACGCAGATGTCATTCTGACATCATGCAAGGTCCTATCAGCACAATGGCTGCTACTACTCCCAGCACCGAGCGCTTGGCGGAGGGTAAGTATAAGAATTTCACAGCCTCCTCCATCCTCGCAGCCTCCTCCATCCTCCCAGCCTCCTCCATCCTCACAACCTCCTCCATCCTCACAGCCTCCTCAATCCTCACAGCCTCCTCCATCCTCACAGCCTCCCCATACTCACAGCCTCCTCCATCCTCACAGCCTCCTCCATCCTCACAGCCTCCCCATACTCACAGCCTCCTCCATCTTCACAGCCTCCCTCTTCTCACAGCCTCCCCATCCCCTCAGCCTCCTCCATCCCCTCAGCCTCCTCCATCCTCACAGCCTCCTCAATCCCTCAGCCCCCTCCATCCTCACAGCCTCCTCAATCTTCACAGTATCCCTATCCTCACAGCCTCCTTCATCTTCACAGCCTCCTCCGTCCTTACAGCCTCCTCCGTCCTCACAGCCTCCCCATCCTCATAGCCTCCCCATCCTCACAGCCTCCTCCATCCTCACAGCCTCCTCCATCCTCACAGCCTCCTCCATCTTCACAGCCTCCTCCATCTTCACAGCCTCCTCCATGCTCACAGCCTCCTCCATCCCCTCTGCCTCCTCCATCCTCACAGCCTCCTCCATCCTCATAGCCTCCTCCATCCTCTCAGCCTCCTCCATCCTCAGCCGCACTACCTGACACCGCCTCCATCCTGCCAATTGTCGGCCCCGCGTCCGGCCTCGCGGCCACCACGAGGTCCACGATGCCTGGATGCCGGCGATGGCTTCCGCCCCTCCCCGCTCTCTCACTGCCGGGGCCTCAGTGTCACCATGCTGGTGGAGTAGCGGTGTAGGGGCTGTGGGCGGGTGTCGGGAGCCAGTGACATCGCCCCTGCAAGCACCCAACCCGTCGCAGTGGACAATGCTGTGTGACTGGGGCTGCGATCAGCCCCAGCACGCAGCAACGTCCTGCCACCGGGCTGTGATGTCGCCGCTCCAGCCGCATCTCTCCTCACCCCTCCAGCCGGACCTCTCCTCACCCCTCCACCCGGACCTCTCCTCACCCCTCCAGCCGGAGCTCTCCTCACCCCTCCATCCGCACCTCTCCTCACCCCTACAGCCTCAACTCTCTTCACCCCTCCACCCCCACCTCCCTTCACCCCTCCAGCCTCTGCTCTCCTCACCCCTCCAGCCTCTGCTCTCCTCACCCCTCCAGCCGGACGTCTCCTCACCCCTCCAGCCAGACCTCTCCTCACCCCTCCAGCCAGACCTCTCTTCACCCCTCCAGTCGGACCTCTCCCACCCTCCAGCCGGACCTCTCCTCACCCCTCCACCCAGACCTCTCTTCACCCCTCCAGCCTCTGCTCTCCTCACCCCTCCAGCCGGACCTCTCTTCACCCCTCCAGACTCTCCTCACCCCTCCAGCCTCTCCTCACCCCTCCAGCCTCTCCTTACCCCTCCAGCCTCACCTCTCCTCACCCCTCCATCCTCACCTCTCCTCACCCCTCCAGCCGGACCTTTCCTCACCCCTCCAGCCGGACCTTTCCTCACACCTTCAGCCGGACCTCTCCTCACCCCTCCAGCCGGACCTCTCCTCACCCCTCAACTCTCACCTCTCTTCACCCCTCCACCCTCACCTCTCCTCACCCCTCCAGCTGCACCACTCCTTACCCCTCCAGCCCCACCTTTCCTCACCCCTCCAGCCCCACCTCTCCTCACCCCTCCAGCCCCACCTCTCCTCACCCCTCCAGCCTCACCTCTCCTCACCCCTCCAGCCTCACCTCTCCTCACCCCTCAAGCCTCTGCTCTCCTCACCCTCCAGCCTCTGCTCTCCTCACCCCTCCAGCCTCCCGCCACATCATACTCTGCTATCCACAGAGCCCCCTCTATACTCTGATACCCACAGAGCCGCCTGTATACTCTGATACCCACACAGCCGCCTCTATACTCTGCTACCCACAGAGCTGCTTGCATACTCTGCTACCCACAGAACTGCCTCTATACTCTGCTACCCACAGAGCCGCCTGTATACTCTGATACCCACAGAGCCGTTTCTATACTCTGCTACCTACAGAGCCGCCTCTATACTCTGCTACCCACAGAGCCGCCTGTATACTCTACTACCCACAGAGCCGCCTGTATACTCTGCTACCCACAGAGCCGCCTCTATACTCTGCTACCCACAGAGCCGCCTGTATACTCTACTACCCACAGAGCCGCCTGTATACTCTGCTACCCACAGAACTGCCTGTATACTCTACTACCCACAGAGCCGCCTGTTTACTCTGCTACCCACAGAGCCGCCTCTATACTATGCTATCCACAGAGCCCCCTCTATACTCTGATACCCACAGAGCCGCCTGTATACTCTGATACCCACACAGCCGCCTCTATACTCTGCTACCCACAGAGCTGCTTGCATACTCTGCTACCCACAGAACTGCCTCTATACTCTGCTACCCACAGAGCCGCCTGTATACTCTGATACCCACAGAGCCGTTTCTATACTCTGCTACCTACAGAGCCGCCTCTATACTCTGCTACCCCCAGAGCCGCCTGTATACTCTACTACCCACAGAGCCGCCTGTATACTCTGCTACCCACAGAGCCGCCTCTATACTATGCTACCCACAGAGCCGCCTCTATACTCTGCCACCCACAGAGCCACCTCTATACTCTGCCACCCAAAAAGCCGCCTCTATACTCTGCTACCCACAGAGCTGCCTCTATACTCTGCTACCCACAGAGCTGTCTGTATACTCTGCTACCCACAGACCCATCTGTATACTCTGCTACCTACAGAGCCGCCTCTATACTCTGCTACCTACAGAGCCGCCTGTATACTCTACTACCCACAGAGCCGTCTGTATACTCTGCTACCCACAGAGCCACCTCTATACTCTGCTACCCACAGAGCCGCCTGTATACTCTGCTACCCACAGAGCCGTCTGTATACTCTGCTACCCACAGAGCCGCCTGTATAATCTGCTACCCTCAGAGCCGTCTGTATACTCTGCTACCCACAGACCCACCTGTATACTCTGCTACCCACTCTCCCGCCTGTAAACACACAATTCATTTTACCGCGCTCCCGATGCAATTGCCTTTTTACTAGTGTACCCTATAATCTAAACAGTTGCAAAATAAATCAAGACAGAAATGCCTAAACCCAATTGTTTACAGTCTTCTACATTTTTTTAAAATTGGCCATAACATATACAAAATGTATTTCAGAAAACATGACCTCACTAAAATTCCTTCTCTCTTAACCTGGTTATTTCCATATTTTTAGATTGTTATTGTGGCGTCCCACTGGTCGGAGCGCCAGTAAGGGTTACTGCACACAGACCAGCGTGTGTGGTATCCCTGTGGTAAGTGAATGGGGAGGTTAATATGTGGCTTAATCCTCGCATCCACACACACTCTTAGCTCAGGGGACTACAGGGTTAAATCCTTTACTAGGAGACCCAGCCTCAGTGGGAGGAGTGCAGGGCAAGCAGTGTGAGGACGGGAGGAAGTTAGAGACGGAGAATGTCTGAGGGAGAGACAGAGAGGAGGAGAAGAAGGGGTCTTCCAGGGAAGAGAAGCTGTTTGGAAACTGAGGAGCCGACAAAGGTTCATCCCAAACAGTACATCGGACACCGGAGTCCACACCTGCTGAAGAGCTCCAGGCCCAGCAGAAAATCTCAATCACCGTGGAGACTACACGCTCCCGGGCACCTGCGCAGTCAATATCAAGGGAGCCAGGCACCGCATGAAGAGAGATAGCGGCAGGCCATAGAGGGTTATCCCGCATACAGCAAAGGTGAGAGAGCACATGAGGCCGGGCCAAGTTGAAACTTGGCCCGGCCTCCTGTGCTCTCTCACCTTTGCTGTGTGCGGGATAACCCTCTATGGCCTGCCGCTATCTCTCGTCATGCGGTGCCTGGCTCCCTTGATATTGATATTGATATTGATATTGGCCAGCCAGGCTTCACACAGACTGGAAGAGTAGAGAAGGAGGGACATCTAACAAAGCCACGTGGAGAAACCCCGTTCATTTGCCACTACCTAGGCCAGCTGCCTATGCTTACAGACTGTGTTGTACAGTGAACTGTGCGTTTTACCTGAACTGTTCCAGTAAAGTACCCGGGAGAGTGACTTTGCCTCTGTGTCTTTGTGCTACCAAAATTCAACCTTTTGCTTACAGCAACGCTGCCCCAGAGGACCAGCTCCTTCTGTACGGAGCTTTGCCATCCTTGCCGCAATACCATCGCCCTCCGGAGGACTGTGGCAGCGCTGGTGACCCATCACTAGGTACTACAGGTGGTGTCATGAGACAACAACTCTTATCCCTTGTACATAACCCCTCTTTGAAGTGTCACCCAGGCCACGGGCTCAGGCACCGCCACCCATGACATCCCTGTGAACCCCTCTGAGCCTGATACCTGAGTACCCCTGGCCTGGGGCTTGACATTGTTAATATCCATAAACTGAGTCATCCCTATATTCTTTGCCGAACATTGCTGTTGGATTGCACCAGGGTTGGGATGTACCCGTTTCTCCCCAATTCATGGAAACCGCTTGATAAAAAAAGCAGGCAGTTCCCAGAGCCGGGAAGATTTAGAGCTGTGAGACGGTTCTCTATCCTGAATTACGATCCACATGCATGCTCTGCTCTCTTCACTCCATAAAAACAGTGTGGAGCAGAGCAGCAGAGCGCGATGGTGATGGGGACTGCACAGAGGAGCTGTCAGCTGCATGAACTACAGGGACGCGGCTGTGATATGTCACTGACAGTGAGACAAATGGAGTTACTGGAGACTAGATTTGTCTGTGTCACAGCATCCCTGTAAACAGTTACTGCAGCCGACAACACTAACATCTCTGCAGTCACCTCCAGAGCCAGGCTGCACACAGTAACTTGATACTCTTCTTGCAGGACAAATGATAAATAAAGAGGGGGGTTCTCAGGAGATGGTGAATGAGACACTTTTTCACTTTGTGACGCACCAAGGGCAGGGTACTCAGATCTCAGGCTCAGTCTAGGACAGGGGTCTCAAACTTGGTTGGGTTGGTGGGCCGCACGTAGAAAAAAATTAATATCGGGGGGCCGCATTGCTTGTAGGACTAAGGGTACCATTACACATCGCAAAATTGCATGCAATTTCACTGGCAATTTGCTGGTTGCAGTGAAATCATGGACACATTGTTACATTTGTACACAGCAAGAAAATAGAACAATGTGTCCATGATTTCACTGCAACCAGCAAATTGCCAGTGAAATTGCATGCAATGTTGCGATGTGTAACGGTACCCTAAGTGATAGTTTAGCAATACCAGAATTTTTTGCTCAATCTAGTAAAGTACAAATTCTGATCTTCTTGTAGGAATGTCCCCACCCTAATCCCCTTTATGTAGAAATGTCCCCATACTGGTCCCCATTGTATATTAATGTCCCCCAAACTGGTCCCCGTCTTGTAGTAATGTCCCCATCCTGGTCCCCTAATTGAAGTAATGTTCCTCCCTGGTCCCTACGTGTAGTAATGTTCCCATCCTATATTAATGACCCGCATCCTGGTCCCCTTCTTGTAGTAATGTCCCATCCTGATCGCCTTCTTGTAGTAATGTCCCCATACTAATCCCCTTGATGCGTGTATGCGGCCGCTTTCAGCAGACGCTGTCCCTGGTTACCCGATGTGTATCATGGTAACCAGTTCATACAGCAGGCTGCCCACTGTCCGCTTATCCCGAGCGCACAGGGAAACGCTGCTTGCAGCGTTTCCCTGTGCGCTCTGGATAAGCGCACAGTATGCAGGCTGCTGTATGAACTGGTCACCACAATACACATCGGGTAACCAGGGACAGCGTCTGCTGGAAGCGGCCGCATACACGCACCTGCGCTTCTCTGTCAAAGCCTAAGTATTTAGCGCAGAAGCGCTAAATACTGAGAGCGCAGGTGTGTGGACAAGCCCATATATACAAACCCGCACTTTCACACACACTCACATACATACACACATACATCCTCAGACATATTCACACACACACATACACACTCACACATTGACACACTTACATAGGGCCATATTTGGAGTTCCTGCCGCCCTAGGCACTTTCAGCGGTCACGCTCCCATCTCCCCCCAGGCTGCTATCTTCGGCTGTAACAGCGCCTTACCTGATTCCACTCTTCTCATTCCGGCAGCTTCTTCCTCTGTGGCTTCCGGTCTCCCACTTGCCGGCAGCAGTCGGCACCAGCTAGAACCTGGCAGCCGGTACCAGCCAGCACGTGACACCAGCCGGCAACCAGCAGCCGGCACCAGCCGCCGGCGATGTGCCGCTCAGGTGGCGCGGGAATACACTCAC
The DNA here is from genome assembly GCA_033576535.1 of Allobates femoralis. Taxonomy (NCBI): domain Eukaryota; kingdom Metazoa; phylum Chordata; class Amphibia; order Anura; family Aromobatidae; genus Allobates; species Allobates femoralis. The sequence goes on along the minus strand of JARQOC010000005.1, from coordinate 276,121,566 downwards.
ACATATACATACACTCACACACATATAAACACTCACATACAAATATACATGCACACACATATAGACACTCACTCAGAAATATTCACACACACATACACTCACACATATACACATACACACTCACTCACATATACACACAAATACACTCACACACTCACATATATACACAAATACTCACACACATACACACTCACTCATATATACACACAAATACACACACTCATTCACATATACACACAAATACTCACACATATACACACAAATACACTCACACATATACACATACACACTCACATATACACACAAATACACTCACACATATACACATACACAGTCACTCACATATACACACACACTCACTCACATATACACACAAATACTCACACATATACACACAAATACACTCACACACTCACACACATATACACACAAATATACTCACTATTATACACATACACACTCACTCAAATATACACACAAATACACTCACACATACACACACACTCTCTCTAACTCTCACTCATACACACCTGATGCACCTGATGGGCCATTATACATGGAGCCGCCGCGGTACCGCTTTAGTGTGACTTCCGGGTACCGCCGGCTCAGCTCAAACAAGTTCCTTCGCGCCTGTACATTCATGAAAGCAGGAGGCCGGCGGACCAATCAGAAACTTCCTGTGACGTCACCGGCCGCTTGCCTGCGTGAATGTACATGCGCACTTGTTTGAGCCGGCGGTACACGTAAGTCACAGTAAAGCGGTACCGCGGCGGCTCCATGTATAATGGATCGGGGCATGCTTTTTTCTTTCATGGTGCCCCGGGCCACATTGGGGAGCGTGGCGGGCCGCATGCGGCCCGGGGGCCGCGAGTTTGAGACCCCTGGTCTAGGAGGTCACGGGTGGCTGCCTGAGACTGTGGCCCTGGTGGTCAATGAATAAGGGGGAAAAATTAATTAAAGTTTACCACCTGCAGTACCTAGTGATGCTCACCAGCGCCGCTACAGTCCTCCAGTGGTCGATGGTATTGCGGCAACGATGGTATAGTCCTCCGCAGGCAGGACTGGACCACCTGGGCAGCAATTCTGTGAAGCGAATCAGTTTGTTCAAGGAAATATGCAGCAGAGTCGACTAGTCACTTTACCGGGTACTTTACTGGAACTCAACAGTCATTACAGTTAATAGTGCAGTATGAAGTTATCAGACAAATGGCTACGGGTGGCTGCAAGTAAATTTTATGGTAGGTAGACGGATCCCTTGTGTGTGCCTTTCTTGTTCCACTTGTTCCCTTGCCTCCCAGTGGCGGTGTGAAGTCAGAGCTCTTAGAGATTAGGTTTGACCTCCTGCTGTTCCTCTTTACCTCCCTTGCTCCCGTCAGGTGAACCTTCTGTTGATCACCGCAGCCGGCTACCGCAGTGTCTGCTTCCCCTCTAGTGGATGCTTTAGGAGTCAGGGCGTATCTGGATATACCCCCAGTCTACGGATTTTCTGCAGGCTGTGAAGGTTCCTATAGGTGCGGGCTCCCGTACCCGGTTGCTTTCCTAGAGCAAACTCCTCCAGCTCTTGAGTCCCTTGCTCCTTTCTCCTTCTTCTGGGATCTATTCTCCTGTCTCCCTTCGTCTTTCATGCCTCAGGTTCCCATCCTGAACTTTCCTAACTCTCCAACCCTTGGAGGCCTAGACCGACGGTCAAGACAGACTGGCCGAAGACCCTCCTTTCTCCCCCTGGGGGCTACTATATACCCTCCCGGGGTCCCTCCCACCATGTGACTAGTGTGGGGTGTGAGTTTAGGGTTCTGCCTACCGTCCATAAATCCACTTGCAGTGGGGTGACTACACCTCTTTTACGGGTGCAGTACCCCTTTTGTGGCACTTACATGGTGGGGCACCACATACCCCCTTGATGGAACATACTCGTCCGCGAGTATCACAGTTGTCTAACGGGAAGTAAAAACATTTATATATATATATATATATATATATATATATATATATATATATATATACATTAATACCAACGGGTAACTATTTACAATTTAAGAATATTTAGGTTTCTTCCCATTGCTGGGAGGCACACACTTGTAACGTTACACATAGAAAACACATTATTACTCTGGCCCAACGGGACCAGTACTGGCTATGCGGGCCCAGCGGTAATCTTCAGTCCAGCACAGTCCAGTGTGTGTTATCACCACTGGCCCGCTATTTACTCATCGCACATTATCAAGCAGGGAAGGGACAGTTCAATATAAAAGTCATTGGTTTAGGTCAAATGGGGACACACTCTTCATTACAGGGCAAAAATGGAACTAAGGGGCATGGTTGCAAAGGTGAATGAGGGGCTATTTACAAGAACAATGTCTCTCAACGGGAGTCTATTGTAATAAGGGAAAGTCATTATTCCTCACGGGCAATGCGAATGGCGAACCATCCTAGTGGGCCGGGGTAACGCTCGTATGTCACCTATTCACCTCTGTATAGATCGGGACGGGGATGTCCTTCCCGCAGGAAAGACTCTACATCCCACCGGGAAAAGAATACATCATTAAACAGTCCTGGTTCCCTTAGAAAACCCCATCCATCGCAATCGGGGTGGCCACACTTTTTGGCGCCTCTGTCTAGGCCCTCCATCCTCTAGGGGCTGAGGCACGCCCCTGGGCCTGCACATGGTGTTTAGTTCATGGCGACGGCGCCATCTTGGGTACCCGTGCAATAATGGCGGTAACCCATTTTCGGCAGCAATGGCAGAAAAAGTCAACTTTAAGTCCGAGTTCAAAGGCGCACAGTACCCAATGGTACCGGGCACGGTATCCTGTTCATAGACGCCAGTTTGACGCACCCAGGGCAGGGTACTCAGATCTCAGGCTCAGTCTGGGAGGTCACGGGTGGCTGCCTGGGACTGTGGCCCTGGTGGTCAATGAATAAGGGGGAAAATACATTAAAGTTTGTTCGTGACGCCACCTGCAGTACCTAGTGATGCTCACCAGCGCCCACCGTGTGACTAGTGTGGGATGTGGGTTTAGGGTTCCGCCTACCGTCCATAAGTCCACTTGCAGTGGGGTGACTACATCTCTTTTACGGGTGCAGTACCCCTTTTGTGGCACCTACATGGTGGGGCGCCACATTTGTCCTACCTGTCTTCCTGTGCTCTTCATCTCCCTAACACCAAAGCATGTATTTTTTCTAAATCCTTTTCTATTGGCTGGCGATCTACAAATATCCAATGCTGTCCACCAACCAGGAAAGGAGGTGTTAGGGGGAGGTAAATCATATACATACAGGTAGTAACTACAAATGCAGGGGTTGCGATCGCACCTGGGCCCTGGTGCCTGGGGGGTCCCCAAAAGTCCCTGTGGCCTATAGAAAAAGACTTCTGCTATTAAAGATTTGCAATAATTGGGGACGCAGTAGGAGCTTTGGCATCAGGGCCCATGAGCTTCAAGTTATGCCTCTGCATATCTACAGTACAGACCAAAAGTTTGGACACACCTTCTCACACAAAGATTTTTCTGTATATTCGTGACTATGAAAATTGTAGATTCACACTGAAGACATCAAAACTATGAATTAACACATGTAGAATTATATGCTTAACAAAAAAGTGTGAAACAACTGAAAATATGTCTTATATTCTAGGTTCTTCAAAGTAGCCACTTTTATTCTTTGCCATTCTTGTACCCCGTTGTCAGTGGTGGAATGTCAGCTCTCCCTGACTTTGTGGAATTGCTTGTTAAAATAGCAGCTTGTTCCCTGAAGTGGTAAAATCCAGAGCATGATGTCATTTTCTAGCCAGCACCATGCCAAGCAGCCACGGACCACACATACTCTGCTCTCCTTGCTTCTAGCAAACAGTAAGGATCAGAGCGGTAGAGCATGGCGGTGGCGCAGGGGTGATGCGCAGTAACAAGCAGAGCATGGCAGTGCAGTGGAGAGTGATACACAGTAAGGAGCAGAGCACGGTGGTGCAGTGGGGGGGTGATACGCAGTAAGGAGCAGAGCACGGCGGTGCAGTGGGGGGTGATGCCCAGTAAGGAACAGAGCACGGCAGTGCAGTGGGGGGTGATACACAGTAAGGAGCAGAGCATGGCGATGCAGTGGGGGTGATGCGCAGTAAGTAGAAGAGCATGGCGGTGCAGTAATTTGCAGAAAGGAACAGAGCATGGCAGTGGCACAGGGGTGATGCACAGAAAGGAACAGAGCATGGCGCTGATGCGGGGGGTGATGCGCAGCAAGGAGCAGAGCTCGGCGGTGGCACAGGGGCGATGCGCAGTAAGGAGCAGAGCTCGGCGGTGGCGCAGAAGTGATGCGCAGTAAGGAGCAGAACACTTCGGTGCAGCAGGTAGTGATGTGCAGTAAGGAGCAGAGCACGGCGGGGCAGAGGGGGAGATGCGCAGTAAGGAGCATTATTCTTATACATGCTTGAGGCAGGGGTGTTGCTTAATGTGGATGTGGCTTAATATGTCTATGGTTTCCCTGCACACAAATACAGAACCTGTTATTAAAAATTTGAATCCCACCCCTGGATTGCGCCTTTCTGTACCTAGCAGATTAGCTGTCAACAAATTAGGTTTATCTTGCAATAATGATGAATAGCACATGACAAGATTGTCACCACAATTGACACTGTCTAACACTAATTTACTTATCCTGCTGGTTGGCCAATAATAGGGACAATTAGTGGACCAACTGTAAGGTAATAATGAAAATTCTAAAACTGATATAATTTCTCAAATTTCTGTCGCTATTACCACATATATGGTACTGCAGGACCGTTATGGTTGAGATGGGGGTGTGGACCCACTGGACCATGGAGCCAGAACCTACCCTGGAGGGGCACGAATAAGTGCCTACCAGGTATTCTCCAGAGCCTTTGATGGTGAGGTTGGAGTCGGTTGCAAGTAGACACCAGGACTCTAAAGGTACCTTTACACGCCGCCACAACAGGATGGATACAACCCGCTACAGGCTACAAATGTAGCTTGTCGCGCCAATATCGCCCGTAGTAGCGGCGTCTGAAGACGGGACGACACAGCCGGCTACAGATACATCTGTATCCGTGCACTGCCCATAAACAGATGGCAACAAAGCCGATTGTAGCGAGCTGTATCGGCGTCTAAAGAACCCACAGAAGGGAACTGTGGACACCCGGCGATGTAGCTGCAATGTAGCTAAGGCGTCACCCAGGCTCCGTGTTACCGCTCCCCATCTGCGATCATTGGAGGAAGCTCCTGCGTTGCGATTGGTTGTCGCCGCACAGGGCGGCATATTTAAGGAGCTGACGAGTCACACTACACAATTGCTCGAGCGTCAAGTATTAATCAGCCTCCTGCGATGCGTGGCCAATCATGGTATTATTGCTTTGTCCTATCAGCGTACGGATGTCTCGTAATCCACAATTGTAGCACGCCTATGTGCTGTCCCTGCTGCACCAGGTACGCCCATAGTAGCTGTTTGTAGCGGTGTGTAAATGAGCTACAGATGGCTACTTGAGACACCCGGCGATGTAGCTAGCTGTAGATGTAGCGTAGCGTAGCGCACCTTGTGGCGGCGTGTAAAGAGGGTGCGTTTCCCGTTTGTAACCGTTTGTGCGTGCTCGTGCACGTGAAGTAGCAGTTGGTATCCATCCTGTTGTGGCGGCGTGTAAAGGTACCATAAGGCTGTTCCCAGTTCCACAGCAGATGACCTGAGCACCAGTAGACAGCGCTGGAGTCAGGAGTGGAGTCAAGACTGGAGTCGCGACCAAGAGAAGGTATAAAGAGTTGGAATCACAGGTTGGAGTATGGTCTGGCAGCAGGTGATACGGAGTAACAGCCACTGGCAACAAACTAGGCTAGCAGGAGGTGAGTCAGAGATGGAGTCACAGGCTGGATTCTGGGCTGGCAGCAGGTGAGACAGAGTCAGAGCCACTGGCGAGAGCCAGATATGGCTGAATTAAAGCAACAGGGTGGACAGGTTTTGAAACGTGAAGAAAGATATGTTCAGGTACAAACAGGATGGCTGGCACAGACATTATTACAGATGAGATGGGTACAGATAGATGGACTGGTAAGGTACTTGGACCTTGGCTTGATGGCAAAAACAAACATTGTTGTACAGATTAGGATACGGAACAGTGCTTAGGCAAAAAAAAAGGTCTGATAATTTCACTATTACACACAGGACTAGCTTAAAATATCATTGAACAGGCACCTCACAGATTGGTAGGATGCCTTTAATACATAGAGACTTTCAGCAGTAAGCTGGAGAAGATTATTGTAGTGTACACACTGAGCTTTTAAGAAACAGGGTGCACATTCATTTGCAAATCAGGACATATTAGAAGACCTGTGCAGCATGCACAGGCCCAGGCTGACAAATAGAGCAGAGAGCAGAGCTGAAGTAGCAGTGCAGTGAGCAGGAACAGAAGAGACATGTGTGCAGCCGCCACGGTAAAGAGGTATACATGGAGATGCACCTTAAAGGCCACTTTACACACACAGATATCTGTGTCCAACTTCTGAACAGATCTCTGGTTGCAGTGAAATCATGGACACATTGTTCCATTTGTACACAGCCACAAAATGTAACAATGTTTCCATGATTTCACTGCAACCAGAGATCTGTTCAGAAGTTGGACACAGATATCTGTGTGTGTAAAGTGGCCTTAAGAGTGGCAGGAATTATGAGCAAATTGGTGTCTCTGCTGAGTTGAGGAAGTGAAGTAGTGCGGAGATGCTGGTGTTACAATATCTTAAATTAGCTATACTTCGCTGTTGCACTTATTGTGGATATATTTTCTTTTTTTAGATCTGACTGTGCCCCCTATGAATCTTCTAATTGACCCCTTTATGTTTTATTGGTCTGACCCCTGGACTGTACAAAAGGTTGTCATTATTTTGTCTATTGCCTATTTTGACCTTAAGGACTTTAACCCAGCTGTACCCAGCAACTAATTTATTGTTGTCCAAATCTCTTTAGTACAATCATTAAAGGGGAACTCCAGGGAGAGAAAGCTCTTTGTACTGTCCCAGCCCTACTTCTTGATAAAGCTGAGCTGTCCACTACGTTTCTAGGATCTATAGATTGCATATAAATCAATAAAATCATGTCTGCTCCTTAGCTCTCACCCTTCCCTTTGAGGACAGAGAATTCAGTGATGCTTCTGCAGAGATTAGAAGGTGTGTTAGGGGTAAAGACCCTGAAGAGGGAGAATGGCAGAGGGCATGGTCAACCTACAATTTAGCTCCTAATATACATCCTATGTAATGTGAGAACAGTCGTGTTCTCCCTTCAAATAGCAATCTTGTCAACCAAGCAGATATAAATACATGCTGTGATTCTCTGCTGTACAATATGATAGCCCATAATGTATGCTGTCATGTATCATGCTAAGAGCACAGGCAAAGCACTGCATTGGTTTAATCAGCACTTCCATTGTCTCCCCTCCGCTATATCAACTTGGTAATTTTCTGTCCCCTGAAACTTTCTATGGATTGTCACTGTCTCCTCAGTCACAGCAAAGCATCCAGACGTCTGTGCAGCATCTGTTAGACATGGTTTAAAACCCAAGGTTCCATTATTATGCTCTGTTCCTCATACTGTGCACCACAAATATATAGGTTTTAAAATATCTATGTATCTATCCATTATCTATCTCTCACATGTACAGTGTTGGCCAAAAGTATTGAACCCCTGCAATTCTGTCATATAATACTCAGTTTCTTCCTGAAAATGACTGCAATCACAAATTCTTTGGTATTATTATCTTCATTTAATTTGTCTTCAATGAAAAAACAAAAAAGAGAATGAAGCAAAAAGCAAAACATTGATCATTTCACACAAAACTCCAAAAATGGGCCAGGCAAAAGTATTGGCACCCTCAACATAATACTTGGTTGCATAACCTTTAGCCAAAATAACTGCGAATAACCGCTTCCGGTAACCATCAATGAGTTTCTTACAATGCTCTGCTGGAATTTTAGACCATTCTTCTTTGGCCAACTGCTCCAGGCCCCTGATATTTGATGGGTGTCTTCTCCAAACTGCTCTCCACAGGTGTTCTATGGGATTCAGGTCTGGACTCATTGCTGGCCACCTTAGAAGTCTCCAGTGCTTTCTCTCAAACCATTTTCTAGTGCTTTTTGAAGTGTGTTTTGGGTCATTGTCTAGCTGGAAGACCCATGACCTCTGAGGGAGACCCAGCTTTCTCACACTGGGCCCTACATTATGCTGCAAAATTTGTTGGTAGTCTTCAGACTTCATAATGCCATGCACACGGTCAAGCAGTCCAGTGCCAGAGGCAGCAAAGCAACCCCAAAACATCAGGGAACCTCTGCCATGTTTGACTGTAGGGACCGTGTTCTTTTCTTTGAATGCCTCTTTTTTTCTCCTGTAAACTCTATGTTGATGCCTTTGCCCAAAAAGAGAGAACATTCTTCCAAAACATTTTAGGTTTTCTCAGATAAGTTTTGGCAAACTCCAGCCTGGCTTTTTTATGTCTCGGGGTAAGAGGTGGGGTCTTCCTGGGTCTCCTACCATACAGTCCCTTTTCATTCAGACGCCGATGGATAGTACGGGTTGACACTGTTGTACCCTCGGACTGCAGGGCAGCTTGAACTTGTTTGGATGTTAGTCGAGGTTCTTTATCCACCATCCGCACAATCTTGCGTTGAAATCTCTTGTCAATTTTTCTTTTCCGTCCACAAATTAGAGAAGCATCACATGATTTTTCTAACAGTGTCAATACTTTTGTCCACCCCCTTTTTTATGTTTGGTGTGGAATTATATCCAATTTGGCTTTAGGACAATTCTTTTTGTGTTTTTTTCATTGAAGACAAATTAAATGAAGATAATAATACCAAAGAATTTGTGATTGCAATCATTTTCAGGAAGAAACTGAGTATTATCTGACAGAATTGTAGGGGTGCCAATACTTTTGTCTGGCCCATTTTTGGAGTTTTGTGTGAAATGATCAATGTTTTGCTTTTTGCTTCATTCTCTTTTGTGTTTTTTCATTGAAGACAAATTAAATGAAGATAATAATACCAAAGAATTTGTGATTGCAATCATTTTCAGGAAGAAACTGAGATTATCTGACAGAATTGCAGGGTGTCAATACTTTTGGCCAACACTGTATGTGTATTTATCTATCATTTATCTACAAATCTGTCCAGCATATATCCTATGTATTCTTCCATCCATCCATCCAGCCATCCATCCATCTATCCATATCTACCTATCTTTCTATTTATTTATCTAGTTTGTCTGAAACCCATGTTGGAGAAACGATGATGAAACTCTTGAATTCAATACAGAAATGCTGTATGATTAATAATATTGCATGAGTTAAAGCTGAACGGCCTCTCCCTCTCTGGACGGGAATGTCAGCAGCTTGTGTTTTTGTGCAGCATCACACTCTCGTCCAGAGAGGTAGAGGGCGTTCAGGGTCACTGATCCGAGTCTTATCCGAGAGACTCGCATGTAAGTAGGATAGTGTGTTTCCAGCCTTAGTCGGCCAAGCAGTGATTAACAGACTGGAAGAGGATGCTCTTCAGGGAGGTAAGCAATATGTATTCCCCCTGAACTAATTAATGCAGGGTTTTTCAATTGTGCATTACTCTTTTAATATAATTTTTTAGCATGTAAACCAGTGATTGATGGTTCATGGGTATTGTTTACCAAAAGCTTTCATTGCATCAATCTAATAAAGAATAACTTTTTATCTTTTTTTATTACTATGATAACCTTTATGTGACAGGTGGCTAACCTATGAAATTCATCTACCCATATAATGGACAGTGGACTTTACTAGAGTTTCTCTGGCAGTTCCAAAGAGAATTACTGGAGTGAAGGTCAAGAATACGCTCTGAATAAAAGTCACAAAAAAATACATGAAACACCTAATAAAACAAAAAAACACATTTCATTATTGGTGCCTTTTTCTGCCAGGAGATGCAGATTTGCAGATTTTCAATTTATTGAACTCAATCACGGATTACCAAAATGCGTGCATTGAGTTCAATGATGTTAGATTTCTTTTGCTTAGAATCAGGTAATCTGACACCATTGAAGTCAATAATCTGGTAATCTGGCAACAATGAACTCAATGCCAGTTTATCAGAATTGAGTTCAATGAGTTCACCATAGCTGAGTTCACTGATTTCAATGAGTTAACCTCAGGTGAGTTCACCTGAGGTCACAAATGGGGTAATGGTGGAATCACCAGACGTGACCTCAGGTGAACTCACTGATGTCACTGCTTTCACATCTGGAGTCTCCATCAGTTTGCTCCTGGGGCCACAGTGATTGGTTATTTTTTCTACTGCAACCTTAGGATGTTATTAATAACCTTCATTGAGGATGTTATCAGATATCCCACAAAATAATGGGAACATCCACCCATGGATGAGACAGGTCACGCCTAAGGCACAATATAGAGCAAACAAACACCAAACGACCATATGTCTAATTCAAAGTGAAAAGTGCTTATTTATTGTTTAAAAACCAGAAAGAGGGAGGTCATAAACATACAGGGTTATTGATGCACCAATTTTGCAGTAGCTCGGGGCTGCAATTTTTAGCATGGATTGGACTCATGGGTAAAACCATAGGCCTCTACAGGCTCAGAATACCAACCTCAAGCTGTTTGCTTTATTTTGGGTATCAAAATTGAGAAAGACCTCTCACCATTTTTTTCATTATTTTGATACCCAGTCAAAATAAATCACAAACCTTGCGACTATAGCCTCAAGCAGCCTACTTTTTCTGCACTGGGAATCAAATATGGTGGACCCCATGTCATTTTTTTCAATTATTCATTTATTTTTACCTTCCACTTCAAGACCCAGACAGCTAGTGTGAGGGTAACTAATTACAGGTGTCGGCAAAGAGGGTGGGGGCACAGTCTGCCTACAACCATCAATGCTGTCACAGGCGGTGAGCAGGGGAAGTAGGGGAAAATTCATAAGGTTTAATAGGTGGACCTGGAAGCAGTGTTATAGCAGTGCAAAACTCAGCAAGTATAAAGGCCACTTTACACACACAAATATATGTGACCAACTTCTGAACAGATCTCTGGTTGCAGTGAAATCATGGACACATTGTTCTATTTTGTGGCTATGTACAATGGAACAATGTGTCCATGATTTCACTGCAACCAGAGATCTGTTCAGAAGTTGGTCACAGATATCTGTGTGTGTAAAGTGGCCTTTATTGTCCTTCTTTAATCTACATTTTGCTTCTTTTTGCAGCCTTCTAGCCCTTTATCAAGGTGGCTGACCCTGAACAGTAACATGACTTTCCCTGAGAAGCCAGTAATTGAGGTCCAAGCATGGACTTTAGGTGTCCGGTTCTAATCCTGTACTTCACAATTCTGGTTTGCCCATCACTAATTGGTACACAATAATTAAAATCATATTTTTCATGTACTTCTATTACTCATTATGTAAAAAAGCATCTAGCCATGTAGTCTGACTTTTAAAATAATTATGAAAAATGTATGAAAGACTAGATATTTTCAAAGAACTTACAGAATTCAACAATCTTTTTGCTCATGGCCCTGATGCCACCATTGAAACATGGTAAACTGAGGTGGTATTTAAAAGTCGAAGGATTTAGGAACCACAGCAACAAGGCACAAAGTGTAGTTACTGAGCGTTTTAGTGCATACTGAATAACATTTTCTGACTCCATAACTGTCTGCAGTTGCACTAGTGCAAGCATTGAATAAAAACACAAAAGGAATTGAAAGTCTATTGGAGTCTATGATAAACTACAGTTTTTTGAAGATTTGTGTTAATTGTAGATAATTTGCCATCTCCAACTGTAGGCCACTATATAGTAGATTTTTTACTTTTCTTGCCCATTTTTCCAGGCAGCTATATACCATCTTCATATGTAAACCAAACATGAATGCTTACAGTTACTGTCTGCTGCTTTTAGAATACAGCTTCTTTAAACATTCATTTGTGTGGCTTCCTTTCCATGTATTCACAAGTGTATCCACAAATGAACATCAAAATATGAATTAAATTAGTCCTTGACTGTGTTTCTTAAAGTATTGTCTTATTAATATTTATAATATACAACCTAATTATATTTACTGTAAATTCACTTCAAGGACTTGCTGATATTGTACATTTGTGCTTCCTTTTACCCACACAATTATTTCTTTGCTAATAATTTCTACCAGACGTGTGTACGACATTCCCTTCTGCTCTTAATTGTGCAATTATTTGTGAAATTAATTTTGTTTAAATTTATTTCTAGACTGTATTATAAAAATAACTCAGTTGACTCACCCTTAAGTGAGTTGCTGCAAACAATATCTCAAGGCGTTGTTTTTTATAAAGTGATCACTTGTAAAGTTTTTATAACATCCCCTTTAGTAATGGTCCAAGATTTTTGCAAATTTAAACAAAATAAACCTATACTTATCTCCTAAACGAATGATCGTCCTTCACAATCAGTGTCTTCAGCTACAATGTTTACAAATCTGTACTAGCGGAACAAAAATGTTTCTTCCACTAGCATCAAAAAGTGATAAACTGCTACTGTTCAGGAACCTTGTGGTTGGTGGTAATAGTCATGATCACAATGTTGAGAGTGAAGTGGCTCTGGTTCAAGAAGGTAAGGTCTGACAGAGTCAAATCACTCTAACTCTATCGTTAACGATATTGTTGCAGCGTCACCGGTTTTGCGACGTTACAGCAACATCGAAATAACATTGTAGCGTGTGACACGTATCAATGACCAGTGATAAGTTCGTTGATCGTTGATCATGGAAGAGTGGCCAGGACCATTATTTTATCGTTGGTCTCGCCAACGCCAGCATCGGCGTGTGTGACAGCGGGAGACCAATGATAAGCGACCTTCACATGCTGATAGCTGGTAACCAAGGTAAACAGCGGGTAATTAAGCGCAGTGCTCTGCTTAGTTACCCGATGTTTACCCTTGTTACCAGAATTCTTACTGGTTGCTGATCACTGGTGAGCCTGCTGTTTGACAGCTCACCAGCAATCAGAAAACGATGTCCCAGCAAACTCCCATCGTTGGTCGGATCGCTGGGGAAATCATAGTGTGTGACGGGGCCTTTAGGCTAATTTCAGACTGTGTGTGTTTTTATGCATTTTTTGCAGTGCACTGCAGGAAATGGATCACTCAAATGACATCTCAGAAAAGTCTATGGGTTTTCATTTTTGGCATGCAGACTGTGCTCTTTTAAAATGATCCGTTTTTTCACTTTAGGAGAGCTCCATTTTGGAAAATGACATGTCAGTTTCTGCAGCGTTTTTGTTCTGCGTTTTCCCATAGGAGCCCTTCAAAATGGAGGAAAAAATGCAGCAGTCAAAAATGGATCAAAAAACGCATCTAAACACGGATCAGGTTTTTTTTGGTGCGTTTTTTTTTACAGCTCCTTTTTTTGCAGCTACAAATGCAGCAGAACTGAAGAGAAAAAAACGCCTAGTCTGAATGTAGCCTCAATGTTATTTATCCGAGTAGGAGTTTAACCTATTGGCATGGAGAATAGAAATACCTTGTTATCAAATAGTCCTTAGGTTACACAGAAACTTGTGAAAAGCAAGAACAGTCAGGAGTTATATTTTAACTTTTCTCTATTCAGTCAAGTCTGCTAGTTGGACATCTCCATACTACTGTAGCTTATTAGTAAGGCTCATTTGGTTCCTCTCTTTTTCTGCCACTGAAATGTTTGGTTTTGCAAGCTTTTCAATGAGTTGCAGGTTATATTGCAGCTAAGGAAATACGACTATATTAAAAGTATTAAAATAGCAAGTAAAAGTGCTTGAAAATGATTTGTTCTAAGGCTAGGGTCACACTTCTGGCAGAATTGTTAAATCCTGATCCGGTTTTGAGCTGGAAAAAAGCTCAAAACCAGATCAGAAACCGCTCCCCATAGGAGCCCATTATGTTAACCGGATTGCTCTACATGCAGATGCATGGTCCTGTAAGCATTAACAATAGGTCTATGGGCAGCGCACCACCATAGACCTAATGTCAATGCTTACAGAACCCTGGACAGCGGCTGATACTATACGTACATTACATACAGTATCTCCTCTACTGTCAGGAGCCGCAGCTTCATTCAGAAATTTGTACAAAGCCGACAAAAGCCGGCAATAGTATAACTGCCGCATTAACCCCTCACATGAGCACAGGAGTGGACAGCATGTCTCTAGGGAGGGTGGGCACCCCCTAAAGACATGTTGCCCACAGCTACTATTAATATTTAATGTTTTAATAACATTTAACACTTTGTTCATTCCTGCGGCAGCAGGGGTGAACAAAGTAGACGGTAACTGCATTGCTCAGGATTACACATCTGGAGCAATCCGGTTACCGCATTGCAGTTAGCAAAACCGCTCTGAAAACTGCAGCCTACATGATTTTTACCGCAGGCCGGATCTGGATTCGGTCACTGCAATTACCTTTCAAAGTGTGACCCCAGCCTTAGTGTGATTTGGTTTAAGTGTGAGACATTTGATTCAGTGACTCTGGATTCAGAGAGCTTAGAAAGTCCTAACTTCTGTTAATCCATTGTTTTCATTTTTATGTTTATTTATCTTATTCAGGTATAGTGCAAACCCCATGCATGTTTGCAAACGCAGCCCAAAACGTCTCCAGCCACGTTTTGGTCTGTGTTTCCAAAAACGCATCTGTTCTGTGTTTTCAGAAAATGACAGGCGTTTTTATTTGCGTTTTCAATTGCGTTTTTGGGCACAAATGCTGCCAATAACAAATTGCAGGGAAAACGGAATACAAATGCAGATGTGCACTTAGCCATAGAGAGGCTAGTCCAGTGATGGCGAACTCCAGGCCTCGAGTGCCGCACACCGTGCAGGTTTTCAAGATTTCCTTACATTGCACAGGTGATAATATAATCACCTGCACTGGTGATGATTCCAACCTCTGTGCAATGCTGAGGAAATCCTGAAAACCTGCACTGTGTGCGGCACTCGAGGCCTGGAGTTCACCATCACTGGGCTAGTCCTTATCTGGCACACCCCAACAAGTTTACTAATTTGGCAGATGAGGGGGGTGTCAGTACAGGGGTAGCATTGCTATAGAGAGACAAGTCCTCTGAAAGCCAGGAAAGTGTCTGTCCTAAAGTGGAGAAAGTGCAGAAACGGTCAGAAAGCTGATGCTAGCAAGGTAATCCACATTAGGGAAATAGACAGGGTGATCTGTCAAAAAGACTGAGATTTTCAAAGCACATATCTTCTTCATATTGCTTTACTATATATTGCTGGACAATATTTTTTATCAATTTTTTAACTCATTTGATAAAAAAAATATGAGTTTTCATGGAAAACACACAACTGTCTGGGTGATCCCAAACTTTTGAACAGTAGTGTACACTAATGACAGTATTGAAAGAACTGAAGGTGAAATGTGGCACCCCAGGGGTTAATGTGCCACAGTAACATCACAAGGGTTAACTCCCCACACAACACTGGACACTGCACTAGCACCTGTAGGCCAGAAGGGGGAGCTCAAGCAGCTCCCTGATATATTCTGGTCTGAGTAGGAAGTAGTTAGTTGATAGTTGACAGTTGACAGTTCAATTTAGTGCAGAGAGCACTAGGAGGAGGACCTGTAAATGGGAGCAGTGCTGAGCTCCTGACAGGGACCACTGACTACTTTCAGGCCTGAAGCCAGGGTCTGAGGAGAGGAGTACAAGAAACAGAGGAACATATCTGGGAGACTGAGTTACCTCATAACTTGCCCCAGAGGAGCGCAGAGACCGGATACCGGATTCGAATCTGTTACTGAAACACGCAGCAATAGCACCGGCAATACAATAATACATAATCAGAACCACCATCAATACATCACCATAACAGTACGTTACCTATATAAATGGGTAAGCAGATTAAATGTCCCATACTGCTCATCCTCCTTCCATCCTTCCACATGTCCCATACTGCTCATCCTCCCACATGTCCCATACTGTTCACCCCCTATATATCCCATGCAGATCATCCTCCATCTATATGTTCCATGCAGCTCATCCTCACCCCCATTCCCCTGAATACCATGTTCTTTATCCTCCCCCCATATGTCTCATGCAGCTCATCCTTCCCCTTTCCCCCTCCCATGTTCCATGCAGCCTCTCCCCTCCCATGTTCCATACAGCCTCTCCCCTCCCATGTTCCACTCAGCCTCTCCACTCCCATGTTCCACACAGTCTCTCCCCCTTCCATGTAGCTTCCCCCTCCATGTTCCATATAGCTTCTCCCCCCACGTTCCATGGAGCTTCTCCTCCCCATTCATCCATGTACCTTCTCCCTCATCCATCCATCCATCCATCCATCTTCTGCCCCATTTTCCAGGTTGCCCCCCCACTCATCCACCGTATCCTGCCCCCTTTTCCAAGCAGCTCCATCCATCCCGTTCTGCACCCTCTTCCAGGCCGCCCCATCCATCTATCCCATTCTGTTCCCTCTTCAAGGCCGCCCCATCCATCCATCCCATCTGCCCCCTCTTCCAGGCTGCCCCATCCATCCCATTCTGCCCCCTCTTCCAGGCTGCTCCATCCATCCCATTCTGCCCCCCTAGACTGCTACCTTCGGCTGTAACAGCGTCTTACCTGACTCCACGCCTTATCCCGGCAGCTTCTTCCTCTGCGGCTTGCCGGCACCAGGCAGCTTCTTCCTCTGCGGCTCCTGGTCTCCCGCTAGCCAGCACCAGGTACCTGACACCAGGCAGCTCCTTCCTCTGCAGATTCTGGTTTCGGGCACCAGGCACCCGGCAGCTTCTTCCTCTGCAGCTCCTGGTCTCCGGAACCAGGCACCCGGTAGCTTCTTCCTCTGCGGCTCCCGGTCTCCCGCTCGCCAGCACCCGGCAGCTTCTTCTTCTGTGGCTCCCGGTCTCCCGCTCGCTGGCACCAGTCATGTATGGGATCCCTGTCCCCCACCACCATCTAGCATGTTTGTGATCCTCCTCCCCCATCCAGCATGTTTGTGATTCCCCCTCCCCCACCACCATCCAGCATGTTTGTGATCCCCCTCCCCCATCTAGCATGTTTGTGATCCCCCTCCCCCATCTAGCATGTTTGTGATCCCCCTCCCCTATCTAGCATGTTTGTGATCCCCTCCCCCACCACCATGTTTGTGGTCCCCTCCCTCATCCAGCATGTTTGTGATCCCTCTCCCAACCACCATGTTTGTGATCCCTCTCCCCCACCACCATGTTTGTAATCCCTCTCCCCCATCACCTTGTTTGTGATCCCTCTCCCCCATCAACATGTTTGTGATCCCTCTCTCCAATCACCATGTTTGTGATCCCTCTCTCCCACCACCATGCAGCATACTCACCTCACCTTCTCTTGCTGGCTCCTGCGTTGTCATCCCGGCCTCCTTTCTCCTATGCTGCAGTGTAATGAGATGATCTCATCTCACTGCAGGGAGCCGCAGGCTGCAGCTTCTCTGACACATGGAGGGAGCTGACTGGCCGCTCCTGACCCTGGAAATTAAGCTGCTGACAGTTCCGGAGTCAGTCAGCTCCCTCCCTGTGTGTCCGCACCGCACCACAAGCCAAGTATTAATGTATATGTGCGTCCCCCACTGTCCACCGCATGTTGTCGTTCCCCCTCCGAAAAGACATCAGATATCCTACATTGTCTAACGGAGGGGAGGATAAAAAAAAAAATAAAAATGTCTCCCTGTCTTGATGCCGCCCCCTACAGGCCAGTGCCCTACACGTGCCTACCAGTGCCTAAGGGCAATTATGGCCCTGGCTGCAAGAAGATTGTGCAGACAGACTACAAGCAAAGGTATAATACAGTTGCTCAGATGATTCACTGGAACTTGTGCCACAATCACTATCTTCCTGTCACAAAGAACTGGTGGTGCAATGGATGCCCCCCACACATTTTGGGTGAGGCTGTCCTCTTAATTGTCTGCCACCAAATTGGATGCTTTGTCTACGTGTGTGCACGTCATGAAAGAACCCACGCTGACATGTTGACAATGTAGAGGCTTAATGACAAAGACCTTTATTAAAGGAAAAGCTAGCAGTTTTTATACTTATCCTTAAAGGGATGTGCAAAGGGGTGTGACTAGATAATTGCGTCACATTATGCTGAATATACATTTTATTCTGTGTGTTAGTTAGCTTACACTAGCCTTGAAGTCATACAAGACGTCCAGAACAATCTGATAAGAGCTTCTATACGGCTACCTCTAAATCAAAACATTTATACAGTACAGAAAATTCTAGAGGGAAGTGCAAGGATCACATAACCATGTTTTTGGAAGGGTTCTGAAATGGCTTCAATTATTCCAATAAAATTATTAACTATTTATTGCCATAACATTCCCCCGTTTGAAGACATTCAAAATCTTACCCAAAATCCTTGCCCTAGGTGACAGAGGGGGAGAGGTAAAGAAAAGTGGGAAAGGAGTCTTCACCAATATGGAGACAACCATAACGTTTAACCGTAATGACAATCATAACGCCTTTGTAACTGGTCTTGCCGCACCTTAAACTGTTATCTAAGATGATGTCTCACCTCTCTATTTAATACTACTGAAATACATAGTAAAAGTTATACACACAAAAATATGGAGATTATATTTACTAAAATAGGTTATAAATATAATAAAAATGAATGCTGCTCCCACAGTTCCCTTCTTATATGGTCATGAGTGAATGCTCCAACCAAAGTGCATGCACACAGTCCTACTCAGGTAGGTACATTCTCCTCCCCTAGTTGACGGAGCCGGACTTCCTACACCACTTTACCAGATTCCCCACAAAAGTCTGCCCATTACACCATCTGATGGACACAAACACTCACAAACCATGGCAAATAGGGAAACTATACGAATGCCGCAATCAAATACCGGTCATAATTATGACTTAACTGTTAGTCATTATATTTGACATTCTCCATAAGTCGGTCCTTACTACAGTCTAATTCAGGAGGACATGGCCTCGTACCAAGTCAATGTTGCTTCAGTCTTATCTAAAATAAGTCAGTCCTTGATATTCAAAAAATAAAGGTGTCCTAAGCGGTCAGTGTCCCTTGGGATGCTTATATCCATCGCTTATAGGCCAGTGTCTATAGTAAGAGACATTCGGTATTCTCCTGGGCTCGTCTGCCTTGTAGTGTAGATCTTGGATCTAGTTGGGCTGCCATTTGAGCTTCTTCAGCTGTCTCAGTCATCCGCAGAATTTCTGACATTTCTTCTGACCATCACTCCATCTCCAGACTGTGGGAAGCGACTTCGATCCACAGTAGCTGCATGTTAAACGGAGAGAGAAAGCTCAAAAATACATGTTAGACAAGCCCTTTATAAGTGTCAAAACATAAGAAAAACCTATCTCGGGGAATCTATTACCTGAACAACATTTTCAACCATAATCTCATAAAAATTTGTACCATTTTCATAACTATCTATGACATAGTAATACCCTGCAACCCAAAAACAAATCACAAAATTTTACTAATAACCTTAAGAATATAGGTCACCCCCCCCCTGAGCATCTTATCATCTAATATTACGCATACGCACAATCTTTCAAGAAAAAGATATAAAAAGAATATGGTATCAGTTCTTGACTTACCAATAGATGGAAAACAATCATCCCTAAGAGAAGAGGAAGAGATATACTATATATACAGAGACATTACATTCTTTGGGTTCGTGAAAAACAAATAATCAATTCTAAATCATACACTTATGGTTCATGTCAAATAACAAATAAGGATCTTATATACAATCAAAAATCATTTTCTATTGATCAAAATTAATTGTCACCCAAGATAGTTCATGGAAACAAAAACATAAGATTTACACAATGTATAAATGATATACCCACTCCTAATAGTACCCTAGTAATGTCCTTAAAGCTGGAAACCTACCTCGACACCCTCTTGAAACGCCTGTGGTGCCCCTGCTCCACGTCAACTCGCCCTATCTGTCCCTAACCTATCCCTGATCTTAACCTCTAGACGACAGCCTTACGTCTACAGACGTCGGAAAAAAAGGGTACTAAAGCCTAGCCGACGTCTGTAGACTTCAGGCAGGAAAAAGCCCTGTAGCGCCGCCCCTGTAGCTAAAATCTCTAGGGTGTCAGCGTACCGATTGTAGCTGAGACCCTAGAGATTAGGAATTAGCTGTTTTTTTACCGGCACCAGTAATGTGATGACCGGTAAATACCGTTTACATTAGAAAAAGTGACAGTGCGGTAAAAAGTACTTTCACTTTAATCCGACATGAAAACACATGTCGGATTAAAGTGAAACAGCAACCCCTTAGCCCACCAAGAACCCTGATGCCTGAGATCACCCCCCTTAACCCCCATCCCTCACCCGGACCATCTCAAAATGGCGACGCATGTAAAAACGCGCCGCCTCCCCTGCAGCTACATGCGATCTGACATGTCACAAGTCAGATCGCATGGGTAACACATCCCCCTGTGCCCCCAACACTTTCTGCAGCCTCTGACCCCCTCCAGCCCCCCATATCCAGCTCCTCCAGCCCCCCATCTCCAGCTCCTCCAGCGCCGCTCCTCCAGCGCCGCTCCTCCTGCGCCGGTCCTCCAGCCCCGCTCCTTCAGCTTCCCTCCGCTCCTCCAGCCCCGCTCCTCCAGCTACCCTCCACTCCTCCAGCCCCGCTCCTCCAGCTTCCCTCCGGTCCTCCAGCCTCGCTCCTCTGCCACCCACAGCCCCCCATCTCCAGCTCCTCCAGCCCCCTCCTCGCCCCTCCAGCCCCGCTCCTCCAACCCTCTCCTCCAGCTTCCCTCCTAGCCCCTCCAGCCCCGCTCCTCCAACCCTCTCCTCCACTCCTCCAGCTCCCCCCTCACTCCTCCGGCCCCGCTTCTCCTCTCCCCACAGCCCCCTTCTCCACTCCCCCATCCCATCTCTCTCACCTGCTCCTCGATCCTGAGGTCCTGCTCCTGGATCCTGGCACCGGCGGTCTGTCTCCTCTTCTGTGCGCGCTGCTGTGTGCGCGCACTCTCAGGGGAATGATAGGTCATGAACTTACAGAGTTCATGACCTGTCATTCCCCTGGGGTTACACAGGGGTTAACGCATCTTCATGGTGATCTGCTTTAGAGATCATGAAGATCAGTTAACCCCTGTGTGGTCCCTGGATTGTGATGGGTCATGAACTTACAGAGTTCATGACCTATCATTCCCCTGGGGTCACACAGGGGTTAACTGATCTTCATGATCTCTAAAGCAGATCACCATGAAGATTAGTTAACTCTTGTGTGACCTCAGGGGAATGATAAGTCATGAACTCTGTAACTTCATGACCCATCACAATCCAGGAGTCACACAGGGGTTAACTGTGTTCTTCATGGTAATAGGTTTTAGGGTACCTTTACTCACCGTAACCGTGGCGAGAAATATTGACGGCTATATGTCGCCTTGCAATAATAGCCGTCAAAATCCCTCCCAATTGTGGCGTGTAATTGGGGAATTTGGCGGCAAAATGTCGCTTCACCACGGTCGCCTGATCTCTGTGCACTGCTCTGAAATCAGGCGACCGTGGCGAGGCGACATATTGCCGCCAAATTCCCCAATTACACGCCGCAATTGGGAGGGATTTTGACGGCGATTATTGCAAGGCAACATATTGCCATCAATATTTCTCGCCGCGGTTGCGGCGTGTAAAGGTACCCTTGGAGATTATTATGAAGATCCGTTAATCTCTGTGTGACCCCAGGATCGTGATAGGTCATGAACTTACAGAGTTCATGCCCTATCATTCCCCTGGGAGAGTGCCTTCTTATAGCATGTGGGGGATGCCCCATATGCTATAATACTGAGAAACGCCGCAGGACCGCCCACTGGACTACGTCGGACATCACTGCCCACTGGACTACGTCGGACGCCACAGAAAAATAAAGATGGGGTCTAAATTGTGTTTGTGTTTTCTAATAAAAAAATATTTCTCTATGTTGTGTCTTCTTTACAATTTACTAGAGATTCCTAATGGCCCGGTCTAATATTGGCCAGACATTATGAACCTCGGGCTTAGTGCCAGCTGCCAAAAAGCTGGCATTAACCCCTTATTACCCAGTCTGCCACCGCTACACGGCAGCTGGAAGAGCTGGATACAGCTCCAGAAAATGGCGCTTCTATGAATGCCCCATTTTCTGGGGCGGCTGCAGGCTGCAATTCGCAGCGGGGGGGCCCAGAAAGCTTGGGCCTCCCTACGCTGAGGATTCCAGCCCCCAGCTGCCTAGTTGTACCTGGCTGGCCCAAAAATATGGCGAAGCACACGCCATTTTTTTTTTAATCATTTCAAGAAATAATTTAAAAAAAAAAAAAAAAAGGGCTTCCCCATATTTTGGGTTTCCAGCCAGGTAAAAGTAGGCAGGAGGGGTTGGTGGCAGCCCGTAGCTGCCTGCTGTACCTGGCTGGACCAAAAATATGGCGAAGCTCCACGTCGTTTTTTTTTTTTAATTTAATAAAGAAATACTAAAAAAAATGCAGGAGAGGAGACGACCAGGACACGGTGTCTCCGTATCTTGTGCACATGCTCTAAAAGTGAGAAATTGTGTGAAAAAAATAAAATGTTCAATATGACATTATCAAATTCTGTGAAGTAGCTGTAGGTTCCAAATGCTCACTATACCCCTAGATATAATCCTTGAGGTGTCTAGTTTCCAAAATGGGGTCACTTGTGCACGAGCTCCAATGTTTAGGCACATAGGGGCTCCCCATATGCGACATGGTGTCCGCTAACTATTGGAGCTAATTTTCCATTCAAATTGTTAGCGGACACCATGTCGCATATGGAGAGCCCCTGTGTGCTTAAACATTGGAGCTCCCCCACAAGTGACTCCATTTTGGAACCTAGACCCCCCAAGGAACATATCTAGATGCATAGTGAGCACTTTCAACCCATAGGTACTTCACAAATTGATCCGTAAAAATGAAAAAGTACTTTCTTTTCCAGAAATATTTTCTTTTTTCATTGTTACGGATTAATTTGTGAAGCACCTTGGGGTTCAAAGTGCTCACCACCCATCTAGATAAGTTCCTTGGGGGGTCTAGTTTCCAAAATGGTGTCACTTGTGGGGGAGCTCCAAAGTTTAGGCACACAGGGGCTCTCCATACGTGACATGGTGTCCGCTAACAATTGGATCTAATTTTCCATTCAAATCGTTAGCGGACACCATGTCGCGTATGGAGAGCCCCTGTGTGCCTAAACATTGGAGCTCCTCCACAAGTGACCCCATTTTGGAACCTAAACCACCCAAGGAACTTATCTAGATGCATAGTGAGCACTTCGAACCCTCTAGTGCTTTACAAATTGATCCGTAAAAATGAAAAAGTACTTTTTTTTCACAAAAATTTTCTTTTGTCCTCAATTTTTTCATTTTCACATGAGCAACAGGATAAAATGCATCCTAAAATTTGTTGGGCAATTTCTCCTGAGTACACTGATACCACATGTGTAGTCATAAACCACTGTTTGGGCGCACGGCAGGGCTCAAAAGGGAAGGAGCGTCATTTGACTTTTTGAATGGTAAATTAGCTCTAAAAGTCAAATTGCGTTCCTTCCCTTCTGAGCCCTGCCGTGCGCCCAAACAGTGGTTTATGACCACATATGAGACATCGGTGTACTCAGGGGAAATTGCCCAACAAATATTCGGATGCATTTTATCCTGTTGCCCACGTGAAAATGAAAAAATTGAGGCTAAAAGAACATTTTTGTTGGAAAAATTAAAATGTCCATTTTTTGTTTCCACTTTGCTTTAGTTCCTGTGAAGCACCTGAAGGGTTAATAATCTTCTTGAATATAGTTTTGAGTAGCTTGAAGGGTGCAGTGTTTGGAATGGTGTCACTTTTGGGTGTTTTCTGTCATGTACACCCCTCAAAGTGACTTCAAATGTGATGTGGTCACTAAAAAAAATGGTTTTGTAAATTTTGGTGGAATAATGAGAAATTGCTGATGAACTTTGAACCATTATAGCTTCCTAACCAAAAAATATTTTTTTCCAAAATTTCGCTGATGTAAAGTAGACATATGGGAAATGTTATTTAATAACTATTTTGTGTCACATAACTCTCCGGTTTAACAGAATAAAAATTAAAATTTGAAAATTGTGAAAATTTCAAAATTGTTGCCAATTTTTTTATATTTTCACAAATAAACGCAAAAATTATCGACCTAAATTTAAAGCTATCATGGAGCCCAATATGTCACGAAAAAAACAATCTCAGAATCTTGAGGATCCGTTGAAGCGTTCCAGAGTTATTACCTCATAAAGGGACACTGGTCAGAATTACAAAAAACGGTCTGGTCATTAAGGTGAAAATTGGCTCCGCCACTAAGGGGTTAAATACCTTTTTCAGTTTGTTTGTAAAGTGTTGTTTAGTCCATTACCCTCCATAAACATATACCGCAATTGCTCAGTCAACATATATATGAGGGTCACTAGATACACTGTCAATAGTCTGTAATTGAAACAGGTCTCAGCAGGTCGGTCAGAGCACAAATAAAACAATATGATACAATGTAAAGCCAAACAAATATAACATATAGTATAACATTAGACAATATAATTACTGTGATACTTCTCATCAGTCGTCTCTTCTGCTTTCCTGAAAAACAGGTCAAAAAGGTAACTGGATATCTGGGAAAACGTCCAATTATTTATTATACAACTACCATATTCTTTTTTACAGGTATATTTACTTATTTACCTACTCACTTTGCTTCAGAACATTCTTAACCAATATATTAAACATCTTATGGTATTTTATATAGTAGAGAGAGATCCACACCTACTAGGACATGTTTATAACTTTTCTCTCCTTGTCCGCACCCTATTTGCAATTCTTAAGGCTTGTGGAGCGGCTGCTGCTTCAAACTCTTACCTTTCTGAGTTCTGTTGTGTGTAGGAATAATGCAGGATTGTACACGAGGCCTTACCTGTAACCAGGAGCGAACCAGGCAGTATTCATCTGACTACACTCGTGACAGGTTAAGGTGTATGTGGGGCCAAGCAAAGACTATTCTAACTTTTGTTGAAGAGAGACGTCATCATGGCCTGTCCTTTTTCCCATCCTTCAGCACAACTCCCTTTTTGTTCCTTTAGTATTTACCATAAATACTCGTGTATAAGCCGACCCGTGTATAAGCCGACCCCCCTACTTTTGCCCCAAAAATCTGGAAAAACCTATTGACTCGTGTATAAGCTGAGGGTGGACCCCAGCACAGGTATACAGCCCCCAGCAGTGTGGTATACAGGCCCCCCCCCAGTGGTATACAGGCCTCCCCAGTGGTAGTATATAGCAGCCCCAGTGGTAGTATACAGCAGCCCCAGTGGTAGTATACAGCAGCCCCAGTGGTAGTATACAGCAGCCCCAGTGGTAGTATATAGCAGCCCCAGTGGTAGTATACAGCAGCCCCAGTGGTAGTATACAGCAGCCCCAGTGGTAGTATATAGCGGCCCCAGTGGTAGTATATAGCAGCCCCAGTGGTAGTATACAGCAGCCCCAGTGGTAGTATACAGCAGCCCCAGTGGTAGTATACAGCAGCCCCAGTGGTAGTATACAGCAGCCCCAGTGGTAGTATACAGCAGCCCCAGTGGTAGTATATAGCAGCCCCAGTGGTAGTATATAGCAGCCCCAGTGGTAGTATACAGCAGCCCCAGTGGTAGTATACAGCAGCCCCAGCGGTAGTATACAGCAGCCCCAGTGGTATACAGCAGGCCCCCAGGGGTACATATAGCAGCCCCCTGGGGGTACCCAGCAGCCCCCTGGGGGTACACAGCAGCCCTCTGGGGGTACACAGCAGCCCCCTGGGGTTACACAGCAGCCCCCAGGGGGTACACAGCAGCCCCCTGGGGGTACACAGCAGCCCCCTGGGGGTACACAGCAGCCCCCAGGGGGTACCCAGCAGCCCCCAGGGGGTACCCAGCAGCCCCCAAATGCTGGCACTCGCCCCCCCTTGCAAGGGCCCCCCCCGCTTCTCTTACCATCCCGGTCTTCTGATCAGCGCTGCTCCTCGGCGCTCCGTCCTCGCGGCTCCCGTCCTGCAACATCCGGGATCCCCGCCCGTCGCGCGATGATGTCATATGCCTGCGACGGCCGGAGATCCCGGATGTAGCAGACGGACGGACGGAGCAGCGAGGAGCACTGAGGATCGGCGCGGATCAGAAGTCCGGAATGGTAATATAACCATCGGGGGGGCCCTCACAAGGGGGGGCAAGTGCCAGCATTTGGGGGCTATATGCACTGCTTCCCCCTGCCGCTGATTGATAGGGGGAAGCAGTGCATATTTAATGAGCGGCCCCACGTGATGGGGCCGCTCATACAGCAGCCTCCCCCCGCCTCCACAGCCCCCACCACAGCCACCACACCATGTGTACCGTATAGACCCGTGTATAAGCCGAGGGGGAGACTTTTCAGCCCAAATTTTGGGCTGAAAAACTCGGCTTATACATGAGTCCGATACCGAAGGAGTGCTTAGGCAGCCAGACGTAACAAGGCTGGGATGGATAACCTCCCGCCATTTACCTAGACTAACTTTATTTTAACTTCAAATTGTACCTTGCCCTCTACCTCTAGGGGTCACCTGTAGTGATCGTCAGCGTGATTATACCATCCTAGACTGGCAACATGGTGTCTACCTCACCGTGATTTACCAATTCTGCATTTTGTATGCTTACCGTTTTTGTAAGAATTGTACCTAGAAGAAGCTCCACCTGCTCATGAAAAAGTGCAAAAACTCAGAATCAATTGCTCTGATTACCTCATGCGAGGATCCTACCGGTGTCCAGCGTAAGATCATCTCTCCTATACGTACATCTGAAATAAAACACTCAAGAATTCGTATTAGCTTCAAAAATCATAAAAAATACTTATTCAACAAAATTCTTATTACAATTCTCTACTAATTATATTGATAGCTATAAACTATAACTGTTTTATGCTTAACCAAAAACCCATTTAAATTCTGTTATAAATGTCTCTATTGGCGCTATATTTATAAACTATAACTGTATGATGCTTAACCAAAAACCCCATATATTTCTCCATATATGTCTCCATCCCCCCTCCGCATGAGAATCAGAAGATATCAGAGTAAAGATATATATATACATTATTCTTGTATAATCATAACTGGATATATACACTGGTAAAATGGCTGCCACAGGAAGTTCTGATTGGAAAAACTTCCTCTGAGTCTTACATTCCTAAGATGGGGGGACACTCTGAGCTGAGGTTTTATATCTGAATCTGAAAACAAGTCCATCCCCCACCTGGAGCCAGCGCCATAACAAAAAAAACAACTTTAGAAAACAATGGGATTAGAATCTGAAGATTTAACACACATATACTAAGTATTATTATCTGTTCTCTATGCCTCTTCTCAAAACTATTGTTCCTCCGTAAAATTTAGACAGAAACATACAAAAATTATCCCGAATAATTATCATAGTGTCTAAAAAAATATTAACACAAACAAGAAGACAGGGTGTCAGTATGACTCAATAAAATAGAATAATCCCTGTATGAAAACCAAAAACTGTTTAAAATAACTATTACTGCGTCCAATAATAGGCAATATCACTAGCTTCCAACTAAATACACAGTAAACAATTATGATTCTTGATGTTCACAGCCAAAAATGAAAAGAAATTCCAAAAATTCCTGCCTCCTCATGCAGAATGTTAAAGAGATGATTCCTCATTACTGCATGTAAAAATGAAAGACACAAAACGCAGACTTTCCCCCCTCCCCTATAGTAACTGATGGGAGGTACAAATCTAACCTTCTAACGGGGGAATCATACACACACTATAAGATAGCGTTCTTCTCTAGGGAATTGTTTGGCAACATGTATAACTACACACCTGCTTCACATCACGCATGATACAAAACGTCAAAACATACAGTCAACCCTGACATTATCACAAACCTGAAAAAGTTATTGAAAATGAACATGCACAACTACTATGGGACTTCTGAATTCAGACTGATAAAGTCTTGGAACACAATACTCCGGACTTTACCATTGTAATAAAAAAGGAAGTGTGGATCGTCGATGTGGCAATACCTGGTGACAACAGGATTGAGCAGAAGAAACTTGAAAAACTTACACGATATGAGGACTTAAACATGGAACTGCAAAGTCTCTGGCTCAAGGCAGTAAAGGTTAGCCCAGTAGTAATCAACACATTGGGTGCTGTGCCTAAAAACCTTGGCCAGCACTTGAAAACAATTGGAGTTGACAAAATAACAATCTGTCAGCTGCAAAAGGCCACCCTAATCGGCTCTGCATGCATCATTTGCCGATATATCACGCAGTCCTAGACACTTGGGAAGTGTCCAACGAGTGATTTAATACAAAATCCAGAATGATAATCTTATTTGCTGTGTGTAACTGGTATAATTATAACAAGAACAACAACAACAACAATAAGGCTGCATACTCACAGTAAGGATATGCAGCGTTTTGGATGTTTTGCTACTTAATACAGTATCAGCATAGTGGATGGGATTTGTAGAAATCCCATGCCCACTATGCTTAAAGGGATCTTGTCACCTCCAAAACACCTCCTAAACTATCAAAACATGTCCCTGCAGCATTCATTCACTAATCTCACACTCCTTTTGTCTCCTAAAAGCAACCTGTGAAAGTGCATAAAAACATTTTAATACTTACGCATTAGTGATTATAATTAGCAGGGGCTATATTCTTTAGTCACCAGGGGGTGTTGATTTGCAGCCTCGAGGATCCACCCTCTCTCTGTCTGTGCTGCTGTGATGTGCAGCTGAAGGCAGGACTAATGATTTGCATTCTGTGAGTGATAGAGAGAGGGAGGGCAATGCCTGCACATCACAGCAGAACACACAGAGACAGGGTGAATCCTAGAGCTGCAAAACAGCCTGCCTTGGTGACTAAAGAATATAGGCACTGCTAATTATAATCACTAATGAGTGAGTATTAAAACGTTTTTATGCACTTTCACAGGATGCTTTTAGGAGACAAAAGGAGTGTGAGATTAGTGATAGGATGCTGCAGGGACATGTTTTGATAGCTTAGGAGGCGTTTTGGAGGTGACAGGAACCCTTTAACCTGCACCGCAGCGTTCTTTCAGCTGCGGTGCGGTTTGCAGGCATTCTGCTTCTCTGCAGCATGTTCATTTCATGCTGTGGAGGTGGAAGCGGCTCTCATCGGCTGCACGCAGGGAGAAGCCGCCCTGCATCCACTGCACATGGTGAGTACAGGGCGGCTGCAGCCTCATTGCGGCCACCCGCGGCTTCACTCAGATCCGGAGGAGCAGCGTCCAACACGCAGCTCATCTGGACCATGAGGAAAAACCCTAATAATAATAATAAATTACTGTTATTATTATTATTATTATTATTATTATTAACACTTAGATTAAAGTGTCAGGGGAGACCGAGATAGAAGAGGTGTAGCAACTGCTGAATCTGTGTGTCTGTGAATTGTTTATTTATGCTACAGTGCAGCACCTTTCCCATTCTTTGAATTCAATTACAGCAAATATGTTTAGTTCTTGAAGAACTGCAAGCCAGGTCAGTGGTTAACACATTGACTAACAAGCCATAATCGATACTTTTCTGAATTTCATTTTGATAAGTTTTTTGCATTTTTTTGTTGTTGTAGAACTCAAGGAAATTCTCAGCATTCCAGAAAAAAAACAATCTACCTCACTTAGTGTTAATAGAATTAGAATTTTTTCTGTGGGCCCCGGGCGAAAAAGTCTCAGTGGGCCCCCTTTAGTACATATCGCGGACTATAATTATATATATCTATAGCCGCACACTTACCGCAAGCCCCATAGACAATGCATGGGGCTTGCCGCAAATGTGAAGCAAGTGCAGCCGCTAGACAGAAAATGCGGCAGATGCCGTTTTTTTTAACCGCAACTGCCACATTTTTAAAAAACCCCTATGTGAAGGTAGCCTTACAGGAACAGTGACTGCTGAAACCAGCAAGAGCTGTTTCTGACAGTGAGTATATTACACGTTGTTAGGAGCGGGCTAAAATGCGCTTGCATTCCCTTGCGCTTTTTAAAAATACCCTTCAAATGCAAAATGTTGCATTTTTGTGCGTCTGAGGATGCTTGGTATATACACAAGCATCCTCAAGCGCACAAATAATGCAAGCAGCTCAATGGAGCCGCACTGCCATATGGGTGGCACCGCAGCTTAGCGGAGTGTCTGGCCGTCTGGATCTCTCTTTCTCCTCACCTTTCTTCTCGCCGCTTCGGTCTCCTCCGGTCGCTCTGCACATATCAGTACAGTGATGACTACATCGTGCCCCTCCATGCTGAGCTGCAGAATGCAGACAGCGGCAGAAGAGACTCTGGAGAAGAATGCTGCTGGCAAAGGCGGCTGGGACTATAGGAGCGGAGTCCGCGGGGGGCTACCACTGGTACACATACCTCGTACGCACGCGGCTCTGCTCCGTACACCTCCTACGCATGCGGCTCTGCTCCGTACACCTCATACACATGCGGTTCTGCTCCGTACACCTCATACACATGCGGTTCTGCTCCATACACCTCGTACACACGTGGTTCTGCTCCATACACCTCATACACATGCGGTTCTGCTCAATACACCTCATACACACGCAGCTTTGCTCCATACACCTCGTACGCACGCGGCTCTGCTGCATACACACATCATATGCACGCAGCTCTGCTCCATACACCTCGTACGCACGCGGCTCTGCTCCATACACACATCGTACGCACGCGGCTCTGCTCCATACACCTCGTACGCACGCGGCTCCGCTCCATACACCTCCTGCACATGCGGTTCTGCTCCGTACACCTCATACACATGCGGTTCTGCTCCGTACACCTCATACACACGCGGCTTTGCTCCATACACCTCGTACGCACGCGGCTCTGCTCCATACACCTAGTACCCACTCGGCTCCGTTCCATACACCTAGTACACACTCGCCTCTGCTACATTCACACTGTAAATCCCTCCTGACCCCACACATAAACTTCACCTAATTGCCATACACCTAGTACACACTAGCCTCTGCTACATTCACACTGTAAACCCCTCCTGACCCCACACAAACTTCACCTAATTGAGTCTCATGATGGGCAGCACAGCAGAGTCCAGAGATGCTGATCATGTGATCCCTGACTCCTCCCCTCCATGTGACATCATCACAGTTCCTGTAAGCACAGAGTGTGCTGCTATGTCGGCTCCCATAGAGGGGGGAGGAGGGAGACCTCCGTTGCTGCAGGAGGCTGAAAATGACCCCCCAGCTGCCCCCTGGATATGTCCCTGGCTGTGGGGGCAGTGTGCTCAGGGGCCCCTGAGGCTAGGGTCACACTTGCATTGTGTCCCTAGCCTGAGGCAAGTATTTTCGGCTGCAGAGTATAGCGTTTAATGCTATGCGCTGGAGCCCATAGAAACCCGATGTTTACCTTGACAACCACTGGTTGTCAATGTAAACATCAGGTTTCTATGGGCTCTGTTGCTGGCAGTGCATAGCATTAAACGCTCTGTGCTGCAGCAGACAATACTTGCGTCAGGCTAGGGTCACAATGCAAGTGTGACCCTAGCCCTCAGGGGCCCGGTGGGCCCCCTCCAAGCAGTCGGGCCCCAGCACTTGCCCGGGTGCTGACGCTGGGCCTGTCCTCACCTCTTCTATGGGCCTCCTTACCTGTCAGTCTTTTCTGGGACCAACACCCAAAGTATCACCACCTCTATACAAATAACACCAGAATGAGGGAATGGCAAATGGAAAGCAGAAAACAAAACACTATAAATAAAACAACTGTATTGTAGATATCTCTAGTTTTTTTTTATTTTTTAACAATCTGTTTTTAAGAGAATAAGTTATAAGTAAGCACTAAACTACTAGATATGAAATTATTTTAATGCACAATTTTTAATGTTTTTTCTTAAAATAAACATCCCAAAAGAGGGTTAACCACACAGATTTGTATCTCTGTTTACTTCGAGCCACAGGGGGAGTACTTAGTTAGCATGGAGAATATACCACACTAAATAGTATTTTATAAAACCTTCAAACCTCATGCAACTGCTTGTAGTGTACTGTAGGATTACTCAGGGACCTAATGGCAGATAGGAGCACAGAGATGTTGAAACCAATTTAAAGATGAACAAGTCAACATTTAACACAAGCGACAGTTAATAAACTTACGATGTAGCAAGTGAGCAAATTCATCAAATAGCAACAAAACAGGAAAGTCCCTTTAAAAGCAATTCTCATCAGAAACAGTCTAAGTTTGACAAGTCCCAGTAAGGCCTGAGAAGGTAGTAACAAGGACAAGTCCAAAACTTTAAACTGTGAAGTATAATTTCAGTAAAGCCCCACAATGTCTAGCAAAAGTCCAGAGAATCTACAACTGCGCAAAACTAACAGGGAAGCTGCAAAGCTTATAGACACACAGGCTTACATTTCACAGGGCAGGCAGACTAAAGTAGAGTCTGAAGCACATGGCACAGAAGCAGATTTGCAGCAGAAGCACTGAGTAGATGTGGAATCTGGAGGAGGTCTGCAGACACAGGAACAGCTGGAGTGAAATGCAAGAGAATATTCACTTAAAGGCTCACAGGGAGCAGGGAGCCAAGGATTTCATTGAATACTCGAGTGTAGCTAAATAGTAGGCTGAGTTTCCTAAAGGCAGAGGGGAGGATCACATGATCAGGAGCGAAGCAGCAGACACCATTTAGCAAAAGGGCAAAATGTACAGATCCAAAGTCCTAACACTGCTCCAGTAAGATTTATGCCCCACCACACTCAGGTGGAATTATTATCAGTTACATGGACTACTTTAAGATGGATTACAAGAAGAAGGATTCAGGTGGGTTGTTGAGCTGAATAGGCAGAATGGGCAGGGGGCCCTCAAACATCATGCATCTCTTTCAGTCAATTTTATGTTCTGCCATGATCAGATAGCACAACTATCAGATTCATGAAGTACTACATAAAGAATTATTCAGCTGAGTCAATGACCTGTATAGATCCAGTGGTCAAGGGGGTCCTCAATGCACATGCAACCGCTCCAGTCAATTTTATGCCTATGACTTGTTCATCTTGATGCAAATTAAGTGGTCTACACTTTCAGGGGACAGCTGGATGTGCTTTTCTATCAGAACACCACCGGCAGCGCTGAAGACACTCCTCCATTTTTGAAGCCCAAATTGCAAATTGCAAACTGCCCCCATTGGCACCATAAATACTGATGTCTAGATACTCCTGCACCATACTCTTCAGTCATTTACTATGTGTCAGACTTATACTCTGTTCTGCCAGTGGATAGGCTGGTTTAAAAAAAATGGTCAAATAACTCCAAGAAATTGCTTCTGAGAGTTATATTGCTACTAATAATGCTTCTACGCTGATGACTTGATGTCCTCCGGGTTTAAAATGTAGATCTGCGATGTGTACTCTGTCCCTCACTGATGTGTTGGGGAAAACCAGTTGTAAGACTGTCTAATAGGTTTTTTTGATACTCCAGCATGCGCATGTCTCTTTCCAAGGTAGGAAGCGTCAGGTTAAATTTACTCTTGCACAGTGGATCCAAAAGTGTTTCAAACTAGTAGTCATCACTATTTTTAATCTTAACGATATGGGCATCATATTGCAGATAGTGCAGCAAAAAAAACACTCATGTATCTGACGCATCTATAAGCCTAAGTCCTTGTTGTGTTGGTGTTAAAATCGAGCTTCCTTCCTCCATCCTCTCCCATCAACCTCATACAACAGAAAGGGGAATCATTTCTTCTCCATTCCCTAAGTGTTATATGCCCATTACCTCTTCATCCTCATACTCCTCTATTTGTTTCTCAGGTCCTGCACCTTCACTACTGTTTTGTGTGGTATCATGAGCCCCCCTCTGTCACTCTACTCCACCCTGCCATGCCACCAGGCTGTGTGATGAGAGTCCAGACCTTTGAGATATTTGGGCTTTGGTGCAGATGTTTTCCTCCTCTGGAGTATATGAATTTTTGGAGCAGAACTCTGATGCCCATTGAATAGAATATGTGAACATCTCTGCAGAATCGCCCATCTGCATTTTCTCACAATCAGTCTGGTTGCAGAGTTGTGACACAGGGTGACACATGGAATATTGGGGCACCACCTTTGAGGACTCTACTGTTTGTGATGTTGAGATGGAGGAACAGGAGGACATGCCACTTGATGCATTATTTGCCATTAACTGTAGCAAAAGCTCTTTCTGGGTTTCATCCACTACTCATATCTTCTGCTGCTGGCAAACAAAGAGACTGGAGTAGGCTGTCCAGTAACGGCAGTTGTCACTTCTCTTGGGATAAGAGTCAATTTTTGGTCTGTAATACTTTCAATAACATTAGCAATATACCCTACCCCATGTACACCTTAAACACTAAGCTACATGTCTTATCAACAATCTTTTTTCTCTTCCCCTTTCCACCACAACCTTGGGATTTTCCACTCATGTTAATGCATTCATATTTGGATGCACTTGCTTGAGGCCAAACACAGCCTTTTTAGGGAAAACTGCCTGATTTGCTAATCACTAGTTAATGGCCAAACACTGCTTTTATAGGGAAAACTGACTGATTAAGGAAGACTGAAAGATTTTGCATTAACTGGTATGATGCAATAAAAATATTTTTTAGTACAAAACTGAAGTATTTGTCATTCATAGGTTAGAGGCCAAACTCAGTCTTTTAAGGGGAAACTGAAATATTTGGCAATCAATGGTTAGAAGCCAAACAGCATTTTAATGAAAACTCACTAATTTATCAATCACTGGTTAGAGGCAAAACACAGCCTTTGTAGGGAAAACTGAAAGAATGTGCAATCAATGGTTAGAGGCCAAACACAACATCTTTAGGGGAAACTGACCGATTTGGCAATCACTGCTTTTAGGCCAAGCACAGCCTTTTTAGGGAAAACAGAAATATTTTGCAATAACTGGTTTGAGGCAAAAAACAATGATTTTTTAGTACAAATTGAAGGGTTTGGCAATCATTAGTTAGAGGCCAAATACAGCCTTTTTAGAGGAAGCTGACTGATTTAGCAATCACTGGTCAGCAGCCAAACACATCCTCTATCCAGGAAACTAACTGATTTGTCAATCACTGCTGTTAGGCCAAACACATCTTTTTTGAAAAAAAACAACGATTTTGCAATAACTGGTTTGAGGCAAAAAAATGCCCTTTCAGTACAAACTAAAAGATATGACAATCACTGGTTAGAGGTCAAACACAGCCTTCTAGGGGAAACAAACATTTATTGCAATAATTGGTTTGAGGCAAAAAAAATGCCTTTTTAGTACAAAATGAAGGATTTCACAATCATTGGTTAGAGGCTAAACACGGCCTTTTTAGGGGAAACACTAAGATTTGTCAATTACTTGTTGTATGTAAAAAGTACAGCTTTTTGCAACACACTAAGATGTAGTAATCCTACTTGTTCTTAGGAAAAAATGCCTATGGACCCACCCACCCTTCTATTCTATCTAAAAAGTGATTGAGTAGCTAGGCATCTATTTGTGTGACATGCACAGAGCAGCACGAAGTGGCAGCAACACTGTCCATAGGCAGTAACACTTTGAAAATGGTGACAACAGGAAACGGCATCTTCTTATATCCCGAGGGGCATGTGACTTTGGCAGCCAATGAAACAAGCCAGCCAATGACACAAGCCCTTGTATCTTCAACATGTAAATGTTTTATGCATCCTGATTGGCAACCGACCAGGAACAATCACACATAAAACAGAACAAAATGGAGTCTTATGCTACTCTGACCTCTTCCCACCCCCTCAACTCATGAAACATGTCCAGCCCATTCACATATACTGTCAGAAGGTAGGAGAAAAGCATAAATTAAATGCAGTAATGCATTTTCTTATCAGATCACTTTACGAACAAAGCTGTGTTCGCTGATTTTTTGTGAAATTGCTCGTGTTTCTGATTACGAATAAAATCTGCAATGTTCATGTCAAATTTTAAATTGGTAAACATGTTTGGGGAAACACTCATCTCTAGACACGATATGATAATAAGACTGCATTTGAGTTTTGTTGCTTAGTTCACATTCAGTAAGTGAATAGATACTGCTGGTAAGAACATTTTCTAGTATCAAACAAATCCAAGAAATAAAGCACTACTGTCTTGTTATTTATGACAATAAAGAACTAAAAAGTTTTGGTACTTAAAACTTTGCAAAAATATTGAAAAGCTTATGTCATAAATTATGTAATGTCAGCAAACTGTAAGCTCAATGTCATGAACTTTCAATTGAATACATTTGTCACCTCTCTATATAAAATGTGTAAGGTCAAACTTACCAAAACAGAGTTAATAAACGCTATCTTAAAATCCTTGTGTAGAGAGAATGCTGGTCAAGATGGATTTTCTGCAATATATCATAAAGCCATTGCTGAGGATATAAAAAATCAGATGTTATTGACCTTTAAATAAAACCTGGAAGATGTTTTCTGTAAACAGGCAAGGGTATTCTGTTGTAATTCCCTTTCTTAGTTTGGCCTGAAATCTACCAGCCAATTATATGAGAATCTCATTACAGGATTTGATTTATTATTCAATACGTCTTTTGCCAACAGATTACAACTTTTTGTTTATCACAATTGGAAAAGAATTGGGACACATTAGCATTTTCAGTTTCTTTATATTAAAACACATTTTGTAATAGTTTTAGAAGGGAAAAATAATGAAAATATTAATGAATATAAATCTAGCCAAGGTATTAGCTTGAGTTTTCTATGAAAAGTCAATAACAGAATGAAGCACTCTAGATTGAAAATGGTTTATTTCCCATAATAATTTTTCTATGTATAACCTATGTATAACATGGAACACTGACAAATTAGGAAACTACATTACTTTAAGATAATTTGAAGAATGCATACATAAAAGAAAACCTATAAGAAAAATACATATAATAGATAAATAAAAAGAGTTGCTATTTTGTACCATTGCTATGCTAACCAATACTTATCTTAGATAAAGAGCCTGATAAATCCTAAAAGGATTTTCCAAACATAAGTAAAGCTCATTTTCAATTTCAATACAGTTTATTTTCTAAACTATAATTGTAAATGGAATGTGAAATCGAAGTCTTTTAATACTTCATCACCTCTTGTGAGGCTGAACTTATAGTTTAAAGGAAAAATAAGAATGAAAACTACACCAAAACTTAGAATTAAGACAAATGACCACTAATGAGTCATACATATTTTACATTACAAAACTTTTAAGTCATTTATAAGATAGGGTCACACTTGGCAGTCAGTTTTTCTGCATTTTCAAAACCTGATTCCGTTTTTGGAAATTGCCATTTTTGCATACAAAAAACTCTATGCTTCAATGCTATTCGTTAATGGATGGTACCTATATGCACCGTGCGTTAACGGATGTTTTCCCATAGAGCCCAATGTTAAAAAAACGCTATTTTTTTTTTTTACTGCACCCTAAAACGCTGCTAGCAGCGTTTTTTGTTGATGGTTTTTGGTTGATGTTTCAAAAACGCATAGCGTTTTTTCAGTGCACTTTCGACATTGTGTTTTTTACATGGGAGCCTATGGATCTGTTAAAACCATTAGTTTTTCTAAAATTCTAAGTTGAAAAACTGATGGTTGTAATGGATCCAGGATTCAAGTGTGACCCTAGCCATAGGATGCAACCTGCATGAAACCCCACAACATGATAGTTCCATGAGCGCCACACAACTATGATGACTAATTTCTGGCACAAGATGTGACATCACTATGATGAAATACTAACAAAGCTTGCAGCAATTTACTGTTGCAATATAATGGCATGATATGATTCGCATATCATCATAATGCAAATATAACTTTTTGTAGTGTCCGTGTTCAGGGACTAGTGGAAATACAAAGTGTCATGGCAATAAATAGTTAATAATTTATATAAGTTTATTGAAGTCGTTCAGCAATCTTCCAACAGCATGTTTATATAAATCCTTGCACTTTCCTCTAGTTATCTCTTCTCCTTCTTCTTCTTCTTCCTCCCCTCCTCTGGAATTTCTCTGTCTCAGATTCTATATAATGTTTTGATTTAGACTTAGCAGTGCTGAAGCTCTTATCAAGATGTTCCGAATGTACTAACCAAGGCTAAACTGAATTGCTAACTAACACACGAAATATGATTGAATGTTCTCTTCAGAATAAAATGTAACACCCCTTTAATATCCCTTTAAGGAGCCGTATAAAAACTGGCTATCCCTCCCTTAATAAAGGTCTTTGTCATTAAGCTCTACTTTGACTTGTTGTCAGCGTGGTTCTTACCGGTGTAGTGCAGACACTTAGACAAAGCATCAATTTGGCGACAGACACTTAAGAGGACAGCCCACCCAAAAGGTGTCAAGGCCTCCCATGACAAAAGAAATGTTTCAAAACACATACAACAAGGGAAGCCCTCAACTCTACGAAAACATGGGTCTAACTGAATTTAAGCAGACTGAGGGAATAAAGCTAGTCAAAATAATCAGTTAGTCATTACTCAACTTTTATGTCTTCTCATCGGACACCAAGCACAATTCTACTTATGGTAAAATGTATCTTAAGGTAGGTGATATTTGCATCATGTAAATTAGTTACAAAATACCATATACCTAACTGCCACATCATAGATATTCAAACATTACACCATAACCATAGGGAATCTTACATTACCAATAGGTGAGCTACGTATGTGACCCATACTAGACTATCTTTTCAAGGGATCAATCGCTTAGGGTACCTTTACACGCGGCTACATTTCTAGGGTGGCTACAGGTAACTTACTGGTTGCAGTGAAATCATGGAGAGATTATTCCATTTGTACACAGCAACAAGATAGAACCTTGTCTCCATGATTTCACTGCAACCAGTAAGTTACCTGTAGCCACCCTAGAAATGTAGCCGTGTGTAAAGGTACCCTTACAGAATTAATCAAACCAGAGAAAAATTGTGACTCAAGGATCTTGAGTAGCAATTTTTCTCTGGTTTGTTTAATCATGTAAATTAGAATAGGGCCAACAAAGGAATTGTAATCAATCTCATCATGGTACATTCTTAAATCCTCAAATTACATTGTGTTTTCTGATATGTTTTTAAAACAGTTGTCTGATCATGCCTGAATCACATAAGTTCTTTCTTCTCATTCTAGTTTAGTGCTACTTTCGTATCTTGACTTATTTTATCGCAAAATAACAGGGAGGAAAAGGTCAGTGATTCCTAAAATTTACTACACTAGAGAACATGAAACTCAATTACTTTCTCTCTATTATTAATTGCTTTATCTCAGAATCAAATTTTATGTTGCAGAAATATTGATTCTGAAGGAGACTATTTTCTTGAAAAGAGTAATAATAATACAGCAGTAGAAATACAATACATTTTGAAGCACTCTGCAAAATGTGTATATTTAACCTAAGGAAAACACAAAAGCATAAAATAAAAAAAAAACTATAATAGACCATTTGGTAACCTGATTCTCCCACGCTCAATGATATAGGATGCCATCCTAGCAGATGATTATCTTAGCCATCAAGGATCTCATGAACTGAATTGATTAAATGTTTCACTGTTTGGTTTGCATTATTTTCTAGACAGAATCATTGAATCAAGCTTGTACGAATAACAAATTAAACTGTAAATATACTGTATAAAGAAGCAAATATTCTTACAACATTTTGGCCAACAGCTGCTCCCTCCAAACAAATGCATGCTAGGTCCAGAACATTGAAATAAGCAGCTGCAGAACACCTCTAGCTGCTGCTGGTCTCTAAATAGAACAAAGAATTGGGTTTATAAAAATTCAGCATATCTGATCTTTCTTTTTTTATATAGGCTTCGCATGAGGAACTACAATTAGAAGTGAGTGAAACTTTTGAAGTTCAGCTCGCCAAGCTTCCAGAGGTTTTCCAAAGAGTTCAGTGAATAGTTCGCCGAACCTTTGAACCCTATTGATATCAAGGGGAGGCAAAATCAAAAGGTTAAAAAACAACTTCAAAGGGTCCCAAAAGGTGCCAAATCCAGCTCAAACCATTGTATGGTGGAGCAATGCTGTTTTGGCACAGACATTAGCTCTCTAGACTATTGTTCTTGTCAAGCTTCAGCACCGGTGTCACCCTGCTTACCAGTCCTCTCATTAATCTCTGTGAGGCACCGCCGGCATGATCCTCATGGCCGGGGCGCATCACATGCAGGATCAAGGTATGATCCTGTGCACACTGGCCGGTTTTACTGTGATGATGCTGTGTGAACTCAACCGGAACACAAGGGGTTAATTGTGAGTGACTGTTATAGACGTGATACACTCATGAGCCTAATGAGCGGCAGTGAGAGTGGGATGAGATCGATGAGGCTCTAAGGAATGAGGGCTGAGTGCTGACAACCCGGAACACAGGGAGTTAACCTGAGCTGTGTGAAAGCTGATTACCAGCAGCTAAGAGGGTGTGTCCATGTAGGAGTGGCTGGCACGATAAGAGGCAGCCAGCTGAGTGATTGAGAGACTCGTGCTGAGAGATTCATTCAGAGACTGGAGATTGTGCTGAGACCAGCCAAGTGCAGAGCAGTCTGGAGGCTCTGTGTGAATGAAGGGAGCATGCTAGCTCCATGCCGGTGCCGAGGTCCGAGGTTGTGATAGCACCTGGTGGGGAAGCCGTGGCTGAACCCGGTGGATACTGGTCCGAGCGTGGGGTGAAACACGTCCGGGAAAGGAGCCCTTGGGGGACGCTTGGTGGACCCGTTACCCAGGTAGCGAGACCCGGATCCGTGCCCGGTAAGACAGCGGTTCCCGTGTAACGGAGTGAGCTGTATGCGTGATTAATGCCAGGCGGGCATAACCGCTATTGGGTCCGACTAAGCAGTCGTTAAAGGACCCGTTGATGTATGTAGGGGCTTAGGAAATTGCCCTGAATGTAAGATGATGACCTATGTAAGAACATTGTATAATAATGTGGGGAGAAAGTGACCCAGCAAGTATGGATGATGTTGGAGGCGTTCCGTCCCTGTGGGACGAGAGGGAGGCTTGCACTGCTGCTTGCAGAGGGTGCCCATCCCTCAACCACGGCCTCTAATGGTGTGGGTGTGCCTGTGGCCAGAGACAGGGGTCACGAAGGCTCCTAGAAGGGTAACCATGGCTGATCCGTTAGGGTGCTACTCAGACGCAGGGTACAGTCGTTGACCTGGAGACCTGCCATGAGATGAGATGGAGGTTTGGTGGCGACTGATGGCCCGTACCGTGGTGAGTAGGTCACAGTGACGCATGGTTAGCCCGGATTCTACGGTTGACCAGGTCCCTGTTATGGTCATGGAGGAGCCACAGGCCATGGATGTGTTATGATGGGCTGTGAGCGGGTGTAAGAAATGTATGTGATCCATGGACGTTTGAATGATGGATCACATACGGTATGTAAGGTCCCGGTCAGGCAGGAATCCTGACTACGGGTAATGTTGGGTCATCAAGCTGGGTGACTAAAGCCAGGTGGCAGGTACCGCCATTGGGACTCACAAGGCCCGTTGAGGTATATGTAACGAAGGTCAGAAGCAGGGGTTAAAAAGGGCTCCTAGAGTGGGGACACCATGGTTGAACCAGGTGGACGCTGACCTGGACATGGGGTGAAACATGTCCAGGAAGGAGCCCCTTGGGGATACATGACATACCCGGTACTCAGGTTGCTCAATCCCTGTTATGAACCCGGAGGGGTCATCGTCGAAATATAATGAATGTATTTATTATAAATGTACTGTAAAATGTGTAAGTAGGCCGGAGGCCGTAGCTACCACGGGAGCAGGTGTTAGAGCTCCAATGGGGAGAGAGTCGTGGTTACAGGTCCCGGGTTACTGTAAATGGATATGTGTAATATTTGATGTAATGTATAATGTGACGTGTTTGTGTTAAATGTTAAATGTACTAACCCGGTTATTGATGTTGGTGAGAAATAAACGGGTAGATATTTGAAAAATTATACACATGTGTTGGCGTCATTACGCAGCAAGCGAGTCCCCCGGCTCACTACCTCACATCTCATACATATTAACTGCTTCCCCTTGGATTGGTTAAATATAAAGCAGAAATGTTTCGGTTGCGCCACACTGTTTACTAAAGGCAGATTAAATTCTCCGTTACACTGATTCCTCACTCACCTTAACTGGTTGTGCCGTCTCTGCACAACCAGATTGTAGGCTCAGTGGTGAGGAAGGGATCCAAGACCTTTACTCGCTGGTTCCTGGTTCCAAACTAATTGTCCAGCTCCAACTCGCTTCTCCGGGTCCCGAGATCAATCACGTGTCTGTTTTACCAGCCAGGTCCTTGTGTGCAGAGCTGCTCTTTTTCACCACACTCCCAATAGGGAGGATAAATTAAGGAACAATACAGAAATGGTGGTATTTAGAATATGAGCGCTACACAAGGACACTGCACTGATCAATATTACCTTAAGATCTTTATTGGATATTAACAAATGTGAGTCCTCGCCACAAGATGTTTCGACACTAATGCGTCTTCCTCAAGTGGATACTTGGGTAGCGCTCATATTCTAAATACCACCATTTCTGTATTGTTCCTTGGATAGGTTAAAGTCAGACTTCGCCCTGTCCATCCTCTCTGCCACAATCTGTGATTTGTTGATGTAAACAGTAGCTGACTTGGTCCCGAAGTGTAGTATAAAAATAAATACTTGAAAATAATCAATTTTCATACCAGCCAAGATAAAGTGCTGAGGGCTAGTATTCTCCCTCAGGGGACTCACATAGTTATTGCCCCTTCACCAGCAAGGTAAGAATAGCAGCCAGCAATCACCCCAGATTAGTCTGATTCATTAGAATCGAGGGCACTTTACCCAGCTCTCAATGATGCCCTGATTCAGTGTCTATCGGGGTAGTAAAAGGGGTTAAAGGGAACCAACCAGCAGGATGTAGGACTATAAAGTGAAGCCAGTGCCTTATAGACACTGGAATACTTAGTGCAATCATACCTTTACTTCAGTAATTCAAGGTATAATTGCAGAGAAAAATGTTATAATAAATTTTTAGCACAGAATTGGTGTAGATGTTGACACAAGCACCACTGTATCACAGGGGATTTGCGAAAAGCACTAGTAATAAGACCTAAAAGGGGATGTTTTAGGAAGGAGTTACTAAACCTAATATCTATCTCTCTGTCTATAAAGAAATAGTAGAATTGCTGGCTAAGTATCTAAATAGTGCACAGAGTATCAGCAGCTTCGGCACTAGAGCAGCAAGACTGTCACTGAGTACAGAGCAAATGGCAACGAGGGGAAATAGCCAGTTCTTATATGTCAAGGACATGTGACATACCCAGCTTGTGTGCAAAAAGTGCAATTTGCTTTATGGGTATTGATTGGCTGCTACATCGGACCACCCACAGTAATTGCTTGAAAAAAATAAAATAGAGACCAGCGCTTACCTGACCTGAAACCCTGAGACTTCTCAGCCCCACCTTCCCTCACACCCGCTATACTAGACACTGACACTCTGAAAACATAGAGCAGAAGTATTAGTGCAAATGCACTAATGATTTTTGTCTTCCAAACAACTACCAAACAAATCCTGAATACCTCATTTTCAGGAAAACGTTTGTGTTTGAGAGGCCAAATTAACATTGCCAAATTCGGTCCAGATTTGACATTGGCAAACATGTTTGAGCAACGTTTGCTCACCTCTACTTATAAAACAAAAAATACAGCAAGTGATCAGCATAGAGCATGGGATAAATATAAATTAATCCAAAATGTTATGTAGCCCAAATTGCAACCAATAGCATTCAACCAAACTCACAAGAAACCAAGTGCCCATCCAGATCCATCAGCTGATTAGAGAAATATAAGGGGCTTCCACAAAGGCTCTGGAAAAGCACTATGGCTCCTTTCCCCCAAAAAGAAAACCAGCAAAACATGTGCTCCCATATCCATATTCACTCCTTCCTTCTGAGACCCACAAATCTAATCAACAGATAATGTCCACAGGTTTGGCATTGTTGTGAGAAAGCCCACTTAAGTTAGGTGAGGTTTTTCTCCAGAAGCACAAGTTGAGCGCAATGTACGAGCATTACAACGTACAGGGCAGTAAAAGGGTGTATTTGCAATTTTTTATATTATGATGTAACATTAACTGTGTTTGATTTCATGGGTGTTTTCTATAGAGATAAAATTGGAACTATACACATAGATGAACTCGCAGAGGGGTGTAGTTTTCAAAATATGGTCACTTGAGAGGGTCTCTGCTGTTCTGGCTAGGGGACTTTGTAAATTTGTTAGGGGCTTTGTAAATAAAGTCTGCAAACTATTATAGGAAAAACTGTTCTCAAAATCAAATGCTGCTCCTTCTCTCCCGAGCCGTGCCATGTACCCAAGAAGCAGTTTTCCACCACGTATGAAGTATGAGTGTACTAAGGAGAAAAGAACCAAAAAATTTGGGGGTCCAATGTGTTCCCCTAACCTGAAAATTCAATTATTTGATGTTAAATCATGTTTGTTGGAAAAATCTATTTTTTTTCATTTTCATGGTTCTAAGTTG
Source organism: Allobates femoralis (assembly GCA_033576535.1). Taxonomy (NCBI): domain Eukaryota; kingdom Metazoa; phylum Chordata; class Amphibia; order Anura; family Aromobatidae; genus Allobates; species Allobates femoralis. The sequence goes on along the minus strand of JARQOC010000005.1, from coordinate 276,077,066 downwards.
TAAAATTCTGTAAAGCACCTATGGTTCCAGATGCTTACCAAACATCTAGATATATTCCTTGGGGAATCTTGTTTCCAGATTGGGGTCACTTGTTGGGGTGTTTCCACTTCTTAGGCGCATCAGGGGATGTCGAAAATCAACACTGAGTCAGCTAACTATTCCAGCCAATTTTCTTTTTAAAACATCAAACGGCACTCCTTCCATTCTGAGCCCTGCCGTGCACCCAAAGAGTGGTTTTAAAACACATGTGGGGTATCAGCATACTTACACAAAATTGCATAACACATTATTGGGTCTATTTTCTCCTGTTGCCCTTGTATAAAATGAAAAGATTGAGGCTAAAAGAACATTTTTGTGAAAAAAGTGTACTTTTTTAATTTTCACGGTATCACGTTAAAAAATTCTGTGAAGCACCTGGAGCTTCAAAATGCTCACCACACATCTAGAAAAATTACTTGGGGGGGGGGTCTATTTTTCAAAATGGGGGTCACATCAGTGGCTCTCCAAATATGGCAAGGAGCCCGTTAATGATTCCATCCTATTTTCTATTTAAAACAGAAAATGGCACTCTGTCTCTCTCAAGCCCTGCTGTGCACTCTAAAAGTGGCTTTCTACCACATATTGGGTACCAACATACTAAGAGTAAGATACAAAACAAATTTTGTGGTCTATTTTCTCATATTGCTCTTTTGAATATGAAAAAATGTAATCTAAAAAACATTTTTGAGGAAAAAATGTATTTTCCATTTTTTCCAGCTCAACAATATAAAATTCTGTGAAGTACCTGGGGATTCAAAGTACTCACCATGCATCTAGATAAATTTTGTGGTGGTCTAGTTTTAAAAATAGGGCCACTTGTGGGAGGTTTCCAATATTTAGGCTCATAAGGGGCTCTCCAAATACGACATGGTTTCAGCTAAAAATTCCAGCCAATTTTACCTTCAAAATGTGAAATGGTGCTCCTTCCCTTCCGAGCCCTGTCATGCGCCCAAATACCGTATATACTCGTGTATAAGCCGACCTGTGTATAAGCCGACCCCCCTACTTTTGCCCCCAAAACCTGGGAAAATCTATTGACTCGTGTATAAGCCGAGGGTGGACCCCAGCACAGGTATACAGGCCCCCCAGTGGTAGTATACAGCAGCCTCCCCAGTGGCATATACAGGCCCCAGTAGTATATACAGCAGCCCCAGTGGTATACAGCAGCCTTCCCAGTGGCATATACAGGCCCCAGTAGTATATACAGCAGCCCCAGTGGTATACAGGCCCCAGTAGTATATACAGCAGCCCCAGGGGTGTACAGCAGCCTCCGGGGGCATACAGCAGCCCCAGCAGTACACAGCAGCCCCAGCGGTACACAGCCACCCCCAGGGGTACACAGCCACCCCCAGGGGTACACAGCAGCCCCCAGGGGTACACAGCCGCCCCCAGGGGTACACAGCAGCCCCCAGGGGTACACAGCAGCCCCCAGGGGTACACAGCAGCCCCCAGGGGTATATAGCCGCCCCCAGGGGTATATAGCAGCCCCAGGGGTACACAGCCATCCCCAGGGGTATATAGCAGCCCCCAGGGGTACACAGCCATCCCCAGGGGTATATAGCAGCCCCCAGGGGTACACAGCCATCCCCAGGGGTATATAGCAGCCCCCAGGGGTACACAGCCGTCCCCAGGGGTATACAGCTGCCCCCAGGGGTACACAGCTGCCCCCAGGGGTACACAGCTGCCCCCAGGGGTATGTAGCCGCCCCCAGGGGTATATAGCAGCCCCCAGGGGTATACAGCTGCCCCCAGGGGTATACAGCTGCCCCCAGGGGTACACAGCTGCCCCCAGGGGTATATAGCAGCCCCCAGGGGTACACAGCCGCCCCCAGGGGTACATAGCCGCTCCCAGGGGTATATAGCCGCCCCCAGGGGTACACTGCTGCCCCCAAATGCTGGCACTCGCCCCCCTGCTGCTTAACTTACCATCCGGTATTCTGATCAGCGCTGCTCCTCGCTGGTCCCGTCTCCTCTCCGTCCTCGCGGCTTCGGGATCCCGGCCGTCGCAGGTATGACGTCATACCTGCGACGGCCGGGGATCCCGGAAGCCGCGAGGACGGAGAGGAGACGGGACCAGCGAGGAGCAGCGCTGATCAGAATACCGGATGGTAAGATAAGCAGCGGGGGGGGCCCTTAAAGCAGCGGGGGGGCCCTGACACAGAGGGGGGGCCGAGTGTCAGCGTTTGGGGGCCATATGCACTGCATCCCCCTGCCGCTGATTGACAGGGGGATGCAGTGCATATTTAATGAGCGGCCCCACGTGACGGGGCCGCTCATACAGCAGCCTCCCCCCGCCTCCTGCAGCCTCCACAGCCCCCACCACATCGGTGCTTGACCGCAAGTACCGTATATGACCCGTGTATAAGCCGAGGGGTAGACTTTTCAGCCCAATTTTTGGGCTGAAAAACTCGGCTTATACACGAGTATATACGGTAGTTGTTTTTCACCACATATGGGATATAAATATATTCAGGATAAGTTGCTCAAAAAAATTTGTGTCCATTTTCTCCTTTTGCCCTTGGAAAAGGAAAAGATTGGGACTAAAAAAACATTTTGTGGAAAAAATGTACTTTACTATTTTCACAGCTCAAGGTTATTAAATTCTTTGAAGCGCATGGGGGTTGAAAGTGCTCAACACACATCTAGATAAATTTCCTGAGTGGATCTAGTTTCCAAAATTGGGTCACTTGTGGGGGGTAGGTTACTGTATAGGCACATCATTGGCTCTCCCAATTCAACATGGTGGCCATTGCAGAATATTTTCCATTGAAAAAGTAAAATGGCGATCTTCTCTTCCGAGCCCTGTCGTGCTCTTAAATGTAGTTTTCAACCACATATGAGATATCAGCATAATCAGGAGAAATTGCACAAAAAATTGTATGGTTCAATTTCTTCTGATACCCTTATGCAAAGTTAATATTTTAAGCCTTAAATAACGCTTTTGTTGGAAAAAGTTACATTTTCTTTTTTTTTCTTTCACAATGCTTTAGTTCTTAGGAATCATTTAAAGAGATATTAAACTGTTTTAAAGTGGTGTTGAGTATTTGTTGTGTCATTTTCTAGTATTTTCTAGTATTTTCAGTCTTATAGGTCTCTCAGTGTTACTTCAATGTGATGTGATCCACCAAAAATGTGGTTTTGTAAATTGTGTTGAAAAATGAGAATTTGCTGATCAACATTAAACCCTTCTAACCTCCTAACCCCACAAAAAATGTTTAAAAATGGTGCTGATGTAAAGTAGACATGTGTTAGTAATTAACTAGTTTTTGTGATATACGGTAACTTTCCGGTTTAATGGAATTAATATTAATATTTTAAAAATTGCTACATTTTCCTTAAAGGTCTGAATTTTTCACAAATAAACACAAAAAAAAATCATCTAAGTTCACCACTAATATGAAGTTTATGTCACAAAAAATATTCTTGGAATCGCTGGGATCCATTAAAGTGTTCAGAGTTATAACCTCATAATGTGACACTGGTCAGAATTGAAAAATATGGCCTAACCATGAAAGTGAAAACAAGCTGGGTGGTAAAGGACTAAATTAGACTTGTTATACAAAAGGTGTCTAATTTAACATGAACAAAGTACATTTTAATCAATAGATCTTGTAATATTGATAAGATATGCAATTAGATGTGGTTCGGATAGGTTCCTGTTCTGAAATAATCTTATAAATGTGCCTGTGCTATGTTATGTGTGATCTGATGTGTATGACAATGTAGAGCTGCTACAGCTTCTAGTTGTGCATAATTTTTCTGATCAGAGAAGAAAAGATAAATTTAAATACTAGTAATACTGCACTAATGAAAAGAGGGGGGGGGGACAAGAGGCGCAATAGTGCCCTTATCACTAGACACTTATTTGTGAGAAGGTGAGAAATAGAATCCACTCACCTAGTCCAGTTGTGAAACCCACAACTGGTTTGAAGGCTTGTTAATAATGTCCTGATGGCTGCTGCTGGACTTCCACCGGCCACACTCAACGTGGAGATGCAACAAGATGCTTGGGGAAGAGAGGTGTACAATAGTCCGCGCTGCCAGGATTACTCACATCAATGAATACACGAGTAGTTGGTGTTAAATCAGATCCTTCTTTATTCTCCTACGCGTTTCAGTGCCCTCCTGGTACCTGATGAAGGCACCAGGAGGGCACTGAAACGCGTAGGAGAATAAATAAGGATCTGATTTAACACCAACTACTCGTGTATTCATTGATGTGAGTAATCCTGGCAGCGCGGACTGTTGTACACCTCTCTTCCCCAAGCATCTAGTAATACTGCATTGGCTTTCCATTTTCATGTATGTTTACCAAGTAAGTGTTCCTCCAGAAGCTGGATTTGCTATTACTGTATATTTCACTTTATAAGATGCACCTGATTATAAGACACCCCCCATATTTGGTGAAGGAAAAGAGAAAAAAAATAATTTTTAATGTTAAATGGGGTCTGTCTTATAATGCTAATGTCCGTCTTAAATCAACTTACACAACAAAAAATAGCGACTCAAATCCTTTTAAATATGCAAAATACTTTATTTCATAGATAAGGTGCAAAGTGCTCTACAAGGTCAGGGTGCAGGGATAAGGACGATTATATGCAGTCAAACTCATATAACAATTGCACAGTTATAATAACATTCACTGTATTCACTCTATTTTTATTTGGCAATTGAATTTAACCCAGCTGAAATATCCGTCTTAAATCAGTAATCAATATACTCATCCTGGTACACGAATCCCCCATCCTGGTATCCCGGTATATACTGATTGCTCCCCCATTCTGGTATAAATATCCCGCATCCTGGCATATATGTCCCTCATCTTGACATACATGTCCCCGTCCTGTATATATGCTCCCTTCCTGGTATATATATTGCTCAACCTAGTATACATATCCCATGTCCCTTACCATGGTACATATGTTCCGATCCTGTATATATGTCCCCATTCGGGTACATATGCCCCCACCCTGGTGTATGTATATATATATATATATATATATATATATATATATGTGTGTATATATATATATATTGTGAGGTAGCAACCGGGGAACCCGCTTGCTAAACGACAAGAACACGTGTTTATAAGTTAACCAATGTCTACCCGTTTATTTTCACATATTGATCACATAACCCGGGTAGCATGTTTGACACATATCACATTGATTAACAACACTTTACATAAATACACCATACATTTACATTTAACATCACATAACACTTATATTGCACATAACGTTTTATAGTAACCCGGGACCTGTAACCATCTCTGTCCCCATTGGAGCTCTGCTAACAGCTCCCATGGTGGCTACGGCCTCCGGCCTACTTACACTATACATAAGTTACAGTACGATGATGACCCTTCCGGGTTCATAACAGGGATTGAGCAACCTGAGTACCGGGTATATCATGTATCCCCAAGGGGCTCCTTCCAGGACGTATCTCCGCCTACGTCCCGGTCAGAGTCCACATGGTTCAACCATGGTGTCCCCACTCTAGGAGCCCTTTTAACCCCTACTTCTGACCTTCGTTACATACGCCTCAACGGGCCCTGTGGGTCCCAATGGCGGTACCTACCGCCTGGCTTTAGTCACCCAGCATGATGACTCAACACTCACCCGTAGTCAGGAATCCTGCCTGACCGGGTCCTTACATACCGTATGTGATCCATCATTCAAACGTCCATGGATCACACACCTGCTCACAGCCCACATCCATGGACTGTGGCCCCTCCATGGCCCATTACAGGGACTGGCAAACCATAGTGCACGGGAACCTCTACATCCGTTACCTACTAGGAGCCCTATTACCCCTGTGTCTGGCACCACAGGCACACCCACACCATTAGAGGTCGTGGTTGAGGGACGGGTACCCTCTGCAAGCAGCAGGGCAAGCCTCCCTCTCGTCCCAAGGACGGAACGCCTCCAACATCATCCATACTCGCTGGGTCACTCTCTCCCCACATCTTTATACATGGGTCTTACATAGGTCATCATCTCTCATTCAGGGCCATTACTTAAGCCCTCATACACATAGTTAAACACATTGTTTCATCAGGTCCTTTAACTGAGCACTCTGACTCGGACCTAAAGGCGGTCTATGCCCGCCTGGCATTCTACATACAATTGCCTCGAAGGGCTACATACATTCCGGTTCATCAGGACCTTTAACGGACTCCACTGAGTCGGTCCCAAGGGCGGTCTATACTCGCCTAACATGATTTACACACAAGGTGCACAGTTCACACTATCGCTCGGGAACTGCTTTCTTACCGGGCACGGATCCGGGTCTCGCTACCTGTGTCACAGGTTCCACCAGGCATCCCCACAGGCTCTTTCCCGGACGTGAGGTGAACCACGTCCGATCTAGCGTCCACGGGTCAACCACGGCTTCCCCCTCCAGGTGCGGACACGACCACGGACCTCGGCACCGGCATGGAGCTAGCATGCTCCCATCATGTACTCAGAGCCTCTAGACTGCTCTGCACTTGGCTGGTCTCAGCTTCCAGAATCAATCTCAGCTTCCAGAATCAATCTCAGCCTCCAGAATCAATCTCAGCTTCCAGAATCTATCTCTCAACCACTCAGGTGGCCGGCTCTTATCGTGCCAGCCACTCCCACATGGACACACCCCCTCAGCTGCTGTTAATCAGCCTGTCACACAGCTCAGGTTAACTCCCTGTGTTCCGGGTTGTCAGCACTCACTCATTACATCCTATTCCTCATGGACTCCTCGATCTCATCCCACTCTCACTGCCGCTCATTAGGCTCATGAAACCTCATTGTGTTCAGGTTGGTTCACACAGTATTATCATCACAGGAAAACCGGCCAGTGTGCACAGGATCATCCTCTGATCCTACATGTGATGTACCCCGGCCATGCGGATCATGCCGGCGGTGCCTCACAATATATATATATATATATATGTGTGTGTATGTATATATATATATATATATATATATATATATATATATATATATATATATGTATATATATATATATGTATATATATACATATATATGTATATGTATACATATATATATATATGTATATATATATATATATATATGTATATATATATACATATATATATACAAATATATATATATATCCATCACCGTGGCATACATTCCCCCATCTTGTAAATATGGCCCCCCATCCCGTATGTATCCCAGCAACCTGGCATATACAGTGCCTTGTGAAAGTATTTTGCCCCCTTGAACTTTTCAACCTTTTTCCACATTTCAGGCTTCAAACATAATGATATCATTTCTAATTTTTTTGTGAAGAATCAGCAACAAGTAGGACAAAATCATGAAGTGGAACAAAATTTATTGGATATTTTAAACTTTTCTAACAAATAAACAACTGAAAAGTGGGACGTGCAATATTATTCGGCCCCTTTACTTTCAGTGCAGCAAACTCACTCCAGAAGTTCAGTGAGGATCTCTGAATGATCCAATGTTGTCCTAAATGACTGGTAATGATAAATACAATCCACCTGTGTGTAATCAAGTCTCTGTATAAATGTACCTGCTCTGTGATAGTCTCAAGGTCCTGTTTCAAGTGCAGAGAGCATCATGAACACCAAGGAAGACACCAGGCAGGTCCGAGATACTGTTGTGGTGAAGTTTGAAGCTGGATTTGGATACAAAAAGATTTCCAAAGTTTTAAACATTTCAAGGAGCACTGTGCAAGCGATCATATTGAAATGGAAGGAGTATCAGACCACTGGAAATGTACCAAGACCCGGCCGTCCCTCGAAACTTTCATCTCAAAGAAGGAGAAGACTGATCAAAGATGCAGCCAAAAGGCCCATGATCACTCTGGATGAACTGTAGAGATCTACAGCTGAGGTGGGAGAGTCTGTCCATAGGACAACAGTCAGTCGTATACTGCACAAATCTGGCCTTTATGGCAAGAAGAAAGCCATTTCTCAAAGATATCCATAAAAAGTCTTGATTGACTTTTGCCACAAGCCACCTGGGAGACACACCAAACATGTGGAAAAAGGTGCTCAGGTGAGATGAAACAAAAATCGAACTTTTTGGCCACAATGCAAAACGATATGTTTGGCGTAAAAGCAACACAGCTCATCACCCTCAAAACACCATCCACACTGTCAAACATTGAGGTGGCAGCATCATGGTTTGGGCCTGCTTTTCTTCAGCAGTGACAGGGAAGAAGGTTAAAATTGATGGGAAAATGGACAGAGCCAAATACAGGACCATTCTGGAAGAAAATCTGTTGGGGTCTGCAAAAGACCTGAGACTGGGACGGAGATTTATCTTCCAACAAGACAATGATCCCAAACATAAAGCAAAATCTACAATGGAATGGTTCAAAAATAAACATATCCCGGTGTTAGAATGGCCAAGTCAAAGTCCAGACCTGAATCCAATCGAGAATCTATGGAAAGAGTTCAAAACTGCTTTTCACAAAAGCTCTCCATCTAACCTCACTGAGCTCGAGCTGTTTTGCAAGGAAGAATGGGCAAGAATTTCAGTCTCTTAATTTGAAAATCTGATAGAGACATACCTCAAGCGACTTGCAGCTGTAATCGCAGCAAAAGGTGGCGCTTCAAAGTATTAACTCAAAGGGGCCGAATAATATTGCACGCCCCACTTTTAAGTTTTTTATTTGTTAAAAAAGTTTAAAATATGCAATAAATTTCAGTCCACTTCACGATTGTGTCTCACTTGTTGTTGATTCTTCACAAAAAAATTAGAATTTATATCTTTATGTTTGAAACCTGAAATGTGGCAAAAGGTTGAAAAGTTCAAGGGGGCCAAATACTTTCACAAGGCACTGTACATTCCCCCATCTTATCTATATGTTCCCCATCCTGTATATATGTCCCCATCCTGTATATATATGCCCCAACCTGTATATATGTCCCCATTCTGTATATGCCCCAATCCTGTATATAAGCCCCCCATCCTGTATATATGTCCCCCATTCTATTTACATGCCCTCATCCTGAAAATATGTCCCCCATCCTGTATATATGTCCCCATCCTGTGTATATGCCCTGTCATCATCCTGTATATATGGTCCTTTTTGCATATATGGCCCCCATCGTCCCCCTGGACCCCCATGGCTTACCAACGGGGGTGCCGAGGCTGCTAAGCAGGGGTGCCGGAGGCAGGTTTCGGAGGGTGATCGGCATGGATGCAGGACTGGAGCTGCAGGGGATGAGAAACAGCAGCGAGCGGTGGGTGCCGCCATGTTTTTTGTGGCGGGCTGCATTCACTAACTGTGCAGCCAGTCGGTAGAGACTTCAACAAAATTGACGCAGCCATAATGGAGACCCGCGGCCATTTTGAAGTCTCTACCTCTACCAGCCGAATGCACACTGCAGTGGATGCAGCCGGTCATAAAGAACATGGTGGCGCCCACTGCTCGCTGCCACTCATTCCCCGCTGCTCTGATCCTGCACGTGTGCCCTTACCCTCCGCAACCTGCCTCTGCCCTCCCCTCTCCTCTGCAACTACATACCCACCCTGGTAATATTTAATTTTTATTTATTTTATTTTTTTTACAGTCACATTTTAAGATGCACCCTCGTTTCCCCCCCCCAGTTTGGGGGAAATATAAGTGTGTCTTAAAATCCGAAAAATATATATCATCAGTATATCATTTGTGGAGCCCACTGGGACGAGGTACTCAGTACCAGACAGGGATATCACAGGGGATATCACTGCAGTCTTGGTCCGGACCGTGTCTCAAGCCCACAAGCAATGGGTTTTGGGGGTTATTTACAGGGGATATAGTCGTGACGCCACCCGTGGTATGTGGTCAGGGTGACTACAGCTGCTGCAGAACCTCCGGGGATGATGTTTGGCAGCCGGTGATGTAACGGCTCTCCACGGGCAGAGCCTGATTCCCCGGGGCAGTGATGATGATAGTCTATGGATGATGCAGAGTAGGGGCAGTGGTAGAGATGATAGCAGTTTGTGAGGGAAAGTAGGGCTTGAGCACAAGGATCACACAGACTCATGGATTTGTAGTTTTCCAAGTCTTTACTGCAGGTGTTATTCAGCAGAGTACTGTCCACGGAGTCTGTACTGGCGCCGGGTTTCTCCCACCCTGTCCGGGTCCTTGGCATTCCCACTCCTGCGCTGTGTGTGTGGCCCTGCTGTCGCTTTAGCTAGGCTGCCGGCCCTGTCTCCTCTCACGGGTACCCACTTGCTAGGCAACTTGAATCTTATCTTTGTGTTTCTGACCCTGCCATGTTGTTTCGCTGTGGTACAGTGAGATATATAACCTCCACTAGTCCGGTGTTTACTAAGCTGTTTGTGTCAGGCACAATTTCGGATCCGGTATCCGATCTTTGCGCTCCACCGGGGTGAGTTATAGGGTAACTCAGTCTCCCAGATGTGTCCCTCTGTTCCTCCTAACTCTTTTCCTCAGACCCTGGCTAGGCCTGGAATTGGGCAGCGAACAGAGGAGTGAGCTTAAGGTTGCTCATTTACACCCAGGTCATTCTTCCTAGCCACAAACTGCCCCCATGTTATGGGTTGCAGGGGGCTGTGCACCGGTGTCTGGATGGATGTGTCACCTCCTGGGGGAATCTGCAGCCATCTGCTAGATGCAAGGGGTAGAAAAAGTGTCAAAACTTCTGTGAGTTTTTATATATAATTCTTAGTACCAATTCGGTGATTTTTTGCTCCCAGGAACTGAACTGCTCACTTCCTCTCCACATCAGAATATATAGGGAAGCAGCTTTTGCTCCCCCTTCTGGCCTGGAGGCGCTAGTGTAGTGTTGTGGGTTGTGTGGGGAGCTAACCCTTGGTGATGTTACTGTGGCACATTAACCCCTGGGTTGCCACACATTGACTTGATTTATGATAAGTTTAGATGCCTGATGACACATCAGAAACACTGTCAATACATTTGTATATTCCATACATACTTTTAATTTTGTCCAAGGTTGTTTATGAGAATTATTATTTTTAAATTTGAAGTATTACTTTAGTGAAATTGGTATAGCTACACTATTCTTATAAACTGAATTAAATACACTTTATTTTAGCTTCTACCAAACATTTGTTTTTTATTTTTCCAGCCAAAACGTCAATGGGAAACTTATATCCCTGACAGGGAACTTTTATTCTCATTTAAAAATAAAGTGGGAGGTTGAATGCCTTACCTCCCTGCCATTCATTCTTAATGGACTTTCGGAGAATGTGCAGTGCTTGGCAGCCACTATAAGAAAGAATAGAGCACAGTGCTGAAATATACTGAGCAAAGAATCATTGTACTCATTTAACACATTTTTTGCTCAAATCATTTTTGTATGTTTCTTACTATTTCAGTGTACTTTGTGAACTTTTAATAAAAATGGTTTAAATAAATTATTTGAATTAATGAAGCTTAGCTGTAATATTTAATTATTTTAATCATAATATTGCATTTATTTCATTAGTTTTCAATGTGCTGTTCCACTGACTGAACAGTTTATGATCAGCAAATTAGTTGCATAGCCGTGAACTACTTAAACTACAGAAATGACCTACATCTAAGATTCTTATGGAGATATACTCTTAAATACTATGTTTGAATGTTATTGCTTGTTACATATCTGGAACACTTAGGCCAAGCTCTCATGAGTATTCAGTGTGTTTTTGTGTTGTGGATTTTCTGCAGCATTTCTGTACCAATTAGCTTACTAGCATTTTTCATTGCATTTTTAGTGAATGTTTTAAACACTTTTATTTTCTTATTTTTTTCTCCTTTTGGATTGTTTATTTCTTTTTAAATTCCTCTGTTTTGGATACTTTTTGTTACTTAGCTTTGAGAACACTTTATTGATAAAGTCATGTATCTACTATATAATCATCTAATGTTGTCTGTCTGTCACGGAAATCGCGCGCCAGACAGAGGTCGCTCATTGAGCGCAGACTATGCAAATAGGCGCGCAAATTCAAAGTTCGAATTTTGCGCCAATTTGCCGCCCGGGTCCGGTCATCTCCCGGCTGCTCGCAGCGGTAGTGCCCTTCGCGGCATTCAAACTACGCGCCAATCCGCAGCACTCTTCTGATTGGTCACCGCGGCCACGGCGACCAATCAGAGAAGTAGCGCGGCTTGGCGCGCGGTTTGAATGCCGCTACTCTGATTGGTCGCCTCGTTGAACGCTGACCAATCAGGATAGCGGCGCGCGCCATGGCGTCATATTTCAAATACACTGAGTACAGTGTATTTGAAATATGGCGCCATGGCTCGCGCCACTATTCTGATTGGCTGCAGCATTCAGCACCGACCAATCAGAGGAGTGGCGGTTTGAATGCTGCTCCTCTGATTAGTCGCCGCATTCAGCGCTGACCAATCAGGATAGTGGCGCGCGCATGGCACCATATTTCAAATACACTGAGTACAGTGTATTTGAAATATGGCATCATGGTGCGCACCGCTACGCTGATTGGTCAGCGCCGAACGCGGCGGCCAATCAGAGGACTGGCGCGCGGTTTGAATGCCGCTCCTCTGATTGGTCACCACGTTCAGCGCTGACCAGTTAGGATAGCGGCGCACGCCATGGCGCCATATTTCAAATACACTGAGCACAGTGTATTTGAAATATGGGCCCATGGTTCACACCGCTATTCTGATTGGTCGGCACTGAACATGGCGGCCAATCAGAGAAGCGGCGCGCGGTTTTAATGCCTCTCCTCTGATTGGTCAGCGCTGAACACGGTGACCAATCAGGCACCATATTTCAAATACATGGGGACGTGTGCCCTGCATAGGGGACTTGTGCCCCGCGCAGGGGACGTGTGCCCTGCATAGGGGACATGTGCCACGCACAGGGGACGTGTGCCCTGCATAGGGGACATATGCCACACATAGGGGACGTGTGCGCCACATAGGGGACGTGTGCCCTGCATAAGAGACGTGTGCCCTGCATAGGGGATGTGTGCCATGCATAGGGGACCTTTGCCTGCAGAGGGGACATGTGCCACACATAGGGGACGTGTGTCCTACACAGGGGCTGTGTGTCCTGCATAGGGGACGTGTGCCACGCACAGGGGACGTGTGCCCTGCATAAAGGACATATGCCACACATAGGGGATGTGTACCCTGCATAGGTGACGTGTGCCCTGCATAGGGGACATGTGCCATGCATAGGGGACGTGTGCCCTGCATAGAGAACATGTGCTCTGAGCACAGTGTATTTGAAATATGGCGCCATGGCACGCGCCACTGTTCTGATTGGTCAGCGCTTAACGCGGCGGCCAATTAGAGGAGCGGCTCCTCTGATGGGTCACCGCGTTCAGCGCTGACCAATCAGGATAGCGGCGCGCGCCATGGTGCCATATTTCAAATACACCGAGTACAGTGTGCCCTGCATAGGGGACGTGTGCCACACATAGTTGACGTGTGTCCTGCACAGGGGACGTGTGCCCTGCATAGGGGACGTGTGCCCTGCATAGGGGACGTGTGCCCTGCATAGGGGACATGTACCCTGAATAGGGGACATGTGCCACACATAGGGTACGTGTGTCCTGCATAGGGGACGTGTGCCCTGCATAGGGGACGTGTGCCCTGCATAGGGGACATGTGCCCTGAATAGGGGACATGTGCCACACATAGGGTACGTGTGTCCTGCACAGGGGATGCGTGCCCTGCATAGGGGACGTGTGCCCTGCATAGGCGACGTGTGACACGCACAGGGGACGTGTGCCCTGCATAGGGGACATATGCCACACATAGGGGACGTGTGCCACACATAGGGGATGTGTACCCTGCATAGGGGACGTGTACCCTGCATAGGGGATATGTGCCCTGCATAGGGGACATGTGCCATGCATAGGGGATGTGTGCCCTGCATAGGGTACATGTGCCCTGCATAGGTTATGTGTGCCACGCATAGGGGATGTGTGCCACGCTTGGGAATGTGTGCCCTGCATAGGGGACGTGTGTTCTGCACAGGGGACGTGTGCCACACATAGGGGACGTGTGCCCTGCATAGGGGATGTGTGCCCTGCATAGGGGACATGTGCCACACATAGGGGATGTGTGCCATGCAGAGGGGATGTGGGCCACACATAGGGAACATATACCATGCATAGGAGATGTGTGCCACGCACAGGGGACATGTGCCACGCACAGGGGATGTATGCCACGCACAGGGGATGTGTGCCATGCACAGGGGACGTGTGCCCTGCATAGGGGATGTGTGCCACGCAGTGTTTTCCCTGACTGGTCTCCCTGAGATCAGTGAGTGTTTTGTGATGTTGGTCTGCCAGGCATTGCTCCCACCTAGCCAGAATCCCACTCCACACTGATGAGGGGCAATACCCTGAAACAGCTGTATGTGGATGGATACCTGGCTCTGTTAATTCCCTTGTCATATCCTTAACTCGTAACTGAGTGGCATATTGACTAAAAGGGCCACTTAATATGGTGGCTATGGTGGTCTCCACAAGGATTCCACCCAGGGCTAGGTCCTTCCCTGGAGGGATATCTGGCTAGTCCCGTGTTTGAGACTCTTAATCGAGGCTCCACGGACTACATTTGCATATTCAAATTCCAAGGGGGCAATGCATCATGGATTTCACTGTGTTTGAGTGCTTTAGCCGGCTGCCCGCAATGTTTTCCCTGACTGGTCTCCCTGAGATCAGTGACTACTTTGTGATGGTGAGCTTCTAGAACATAGCCATGACCAAAGTGCTGACTAAGGACACCAGGGAGAAAATTGTAAACCTGGTCAAGGCCGGGATGGGTAAAAGGATAATAGGCGAGCAGCTTGGTGAGAGTGCAATTACTGTTGTTGCAATTAATAAAAAATGGAAGAAACATAAGATGACGGTCAATCTACCACGGTCTGAGGCTTCATTTAAGAAACATAAGATGACTGTGAATCTTCCACGGTCTGAGGCTTCATGATTCTGAGAAAAGTCAGAAATCAACTTTGAACTTCACAGGAGGGCCTGGTCAATGATTTGAGGAGAGCTGGGACTACAATTTCAACAATTACTGTTAGTTTTACACTATGCTGTCATGAATTACAATCCTAAAGGGCAAGCAAGATCTCCCTGGTCAAACTAGCCGTTGTCCAGGCCCACTTGAAATTAATCATTGACCATCTGTATAATCCCGAGGCATGGGAGGACATTATGTGATCAGATTAATATTATTTATTATTATTATAGCACCATTTATTCAATGATGCTTTACCTGTGAAATGGGGTATATATTAACAAGTATAATAATTATGAATGATACAAGGCACACACAGGTACAGGAGGGGAGAGGACCCTGCTCGCATGGGTTCGCAATCTACCAGAGATGGGTTAGGATACAGTAGGAGAGGGTAGTGCTGGAGGTGCGGTGGTTTAGAGAAATAAGGGACCCTGCAGGTTGTAGGCTTGTCCGAAGAGGTGAGTCTTCGAATTCCTATTGAGGGTTTCCCCAGTAGTTGAGAGTCTGGTGTATTAAGCAAATAGTTCCAGAGTACGAGGGATGCACAGGAGAAATCTTGTATGCGTTTGGGAGAAGAAGAGATAACAGGGGAGTAGAGAAGGAGATCATGAGAGAAACACAGGTTGCGTGTAGGTAAGTACTGGCAGACCATGTCACAGATATATGGAGGGGACAGATTGTGGATGGCTTTGTTTGTCATAGATAGGATTTTGAACTCGAGTCTCTGGGCAATGGGAAGCCAGTGAAGGGATTGGCAGAGAGGAGAAATTAAGGAATAGCGGGAGACAAGTGGATTAGTGAGACAGGAGAGTTTAGGATAGATTGGAGGGTTCAAGGGGCTAGAGTGGAGACCAGAGAGTAGGAGGCTGCAGTAGTTGAGACGGGAGATGACGGGGGCATGCACGAGTGTTTATGCAGTTTCTTGGTCAAGGAATGTACAGATTCGGGAAATATTTTTGAGTTGGAGTCGGCAAGAGGTGGCAAGTGCTTGAATATGTGGCTTGAAGGAGAGGGTAAATTGAGGATTATCTCCAGGCACCAAGCATACGGAACCGGGGAAGTGAGAAGCCATTTACTTTGATGGATAGGTCTGGTTGGGTTGTAGAGTGATATTGGGGAAAGATGATGAATTTTGTTTTGTCCACGTTCAGTTTTAGAAAATGAACAGACTAGAAAGATGAAATAGCATACAGACAATGTGGGATTTTGCTTTGTAAGGAGGTGATGTCAGGTCCAGAGAGGTAGATCTTTGTGTCATCAGCGTAGAGATGATACTGAAAGCCGTGAGACTATATGATCTGTCCTAGGCCGAAAGTGTAGATGGAGGAAGGGTATCGGTTTTAGACCTAAGCCTTGGTGAACACTGACAGATTAAGGGGCAAGGTGAGGAGGTGGTATGGGAGAGAGAGATGCTGAATGTCTGGTGTGTTAGATATGAAGAGATAAAGGATAGGGCCATGTCTGTGATACAAGAGATGAGAGAATGTGTCACAAGAGGGAATGGTCCACAGTCTCATGGGCGGAAGACAGGTCCAGAAGGAGGAGTATAGAGTAGTATCGCTTGCTCTTGGCAGGTAGTAAGTCATTGGTGACTTTGATAAGGGCAGTTTTGGTTGAGTGATGCGGTCGGAAGCCAGAATGTAATTGGTCAAAGAGGGAGCAGGAGGAGAGGTGGGAGGACAGTTTAAAATGGACATGTTATTCCAGCAGTTTTGAGACATAAGGAGAAGTAATATGGGGCGATAGCTAGATACAGAGGATTGGTCAAGGGATGGCTTTTTGAGAATGGGTGTGTTCGAGGAATGTTTAAAGGATGAGCGGAAGACTTGTTATTAAAAGGTTGAAGAGATGTGTTAGGGTGGGGATGAAGACTGTGGTAAGGTTGGGGATGAGATGGGACAGGAGTGGGTCTGTTAAGGACTCCTCAACCAGGAATATCAACCTTAGTCTGTATGCAGACAAATCTTAAATGCACATGTGCAGTGAGAATAATAGACACCTGACACAAGCTCAAGTTGCTAAGAAATTCTGAATTTATTTAAGAGAACAAATAAAATTATAAAGACAATTCTGGGGGTGGTTACCCCAGAATAAGCTCATTCATTGGTTACAAAATATTAAACACAGCTAATCATTGGTTAGTAATAGCTGTAAACTGATTGGATTATGCAAATCAATTCCATATATGTATTCATGCTTGATTTCTTCATGATGTTATTAAAACTATTAATCATGACATTTCTTCATTCTCAATGTTTTCAGAACATTCTGCCTTGTTACTAAAACATTCTAGTCTTTGGCCTCACTCCCAGACCTAGGTTGCCTTTATTGCTTTCCTCTGTAACTCACAGTAAGCAATTTCTAATATGAAAACACTATTTCTTAAAGACAAGTAGTATTTAAAGGGATACATCTATGCTAGATATGCAGTACAATACATGATAAAAGCATATAGATACAATAAATCTTTGGATATTTTCATATATTGATATATATTACTTTCCATAACAGGTCAAGTGTGCATGTGGAGAGATATGATTTTGACATTAACGAGGAGAGCTGATCTTCTTGTCAGCTGATCGTCAGATGAGATCAAAACAGAACTGCTTTGTGTTAACTGCACTCAGTGTGTTTGGAGAGTGAAGAAGGATGAGTACAAACCCAAGGACTCTGTACCAATGATGAAGGGAGTGGAAACATCATACTTTGTGGCTGCTTTTCTGAGAAGGGGACAGGGCGACTGGACCATGTTGAAGGGAGGATGAATGGATCATACATTTTGAGATTAAGGGCAACCACCTCCTTCACTCAGTAAAAGCATTGATGATGGATCATGGCTTGGTCTTTCAGCATGACAATCACAAAAAACACTCTGCTAGGGCAAGTAAGCATGGCTCCATAATAAGCAATTCAATGTCCTCTATTAGCCTAGCCAGTTTCCAAACCTGAAAGCAATAAATCTTTAAGGGGGCTGAAAGTCAAAGTTGCCCAGCTACAGCCCCAAAACCTGAAAAATCTGAAGATTTTATATGAAGGAGTGGGCAAAAATCCCTGCTGCAGTTTGTTGATTTGAAATTTGATCAAGAACTGCAAGAAATATCTTACAACTGTGATATTACAAAGTTTTCTATATGAAATATTGTTTGTATTGGGCAAATAAAATACAAATTAATTATGTAAAAATGATACAATATAATTTTCTGGGGGGGGGTAGATGTTTTTTCTCTCACAGTTGAAGTTTAGTTATTAATAATAATAATAATATTTATTCATTTATATAGCACTATTAATTCCATAGCACTTTACATACATGAGTAATGCTGTCTCTCTTGGAGCTCACAATCTAAACATCCTATCAGTATGTCTTTACAACGTGGGAGGAAACCGGAGTGCCCGGAGGAAACCCATGCAAACACAGGGAGAACATACAAACTCCTTGCAGATGTTGTCCTAAGTGTCCTTGGTGGGAATTGAACCCAGGACCTCAAGACGCCAGTGCTGCAAAGGCTACAGTGCTAACCACTTGAGCCACCGTGCTGCCCATGATAAAAATCACAAACCTTTCCATTCTATGTGAGTGCAAAATGGTCAGTGTATCAAATACTTATTTTCATCATTGTATGTACCACAAGAGATTTCAAAAAGGTTAATTTATGTTGCATATTGGGATGGTAAAATGGGTAAGCGAGATTTCTAAAAAATAATATTCATCTTACTAGAACTGTAATGATTGATATGAGCAAGTAAACCTCCTGGCAATGTTCCATATCCACAAATGTGTAGCTCAAAGAATGGCATATTGTACAGTAACCAGACCCCTCTAGTTTTTACTCCAGGTACACTAATAATTGGTGTTACGTTAAGTTGGAGGTGGAATCAGTGTTAGGGCTAATTTTCTAAAGTTTCCAAGACAATGATGATAAAATTGAACAGCAAAGCATCAAATTCATCTCAAATTTACTGACATTCCCAGGTGCCTTTAAATTCGATCAGTTTTAGCCTCTCTCATTGGCAAAAGAGTCATCAGACGAAAATTAATAATTCCACCAAGAGCACACAATATATATATATTGTCAGTTTTTGCAATTTATTGTCATATTACTGTTTTCTTTTTTTAAATCTTAATGAGAACCAAAATCATCAAAATGACCCTGATCAAAAGTTCACAAACCCTATTTTTACTACCGTGTATTGCCCCCTCTAACATCAATGTTAGCTTGAAGTCTTCTGTGATAGTTGTGCATGAGGCTCTTTATTTTCTCAGATGGTAAAGCTTCCCATTCTTCTTAGCAAGAAGCTTACAGTTCATGCAAATTCCTGGTCTTTCTTCCATGAACTGCGCACTTGAGTTCTCCCCAGAGTGGCTCAATGATATTGAGATCAGGAGATTGAAATGACCACTCCATAACCTACACTTTGTTCCGCTGTAGCCAACAACAGGTTGACTTGGCCTTGTGTTTTGTATCGTTGTCCAAGTACATCTCAAGCGCAGCTTCTGGGCCTATGAGTGCATATTTGCCTCCGGTATTTACTGATAACGTGCTGTATTCATCTTTCATTCAACTTTAACCAAGTTTCCTGTACCTTTGTAGCTCACTCATCATCACTAGGAATCCACAACCGTGCTTTACAGTAGGAATGGTGTTCCTTTCATCATAGATCTTGTTCATACCTCTCCAAATGTAACGTTTATGGTTGTGGCCCAAAAGTTCAATTTTGGTCTCATTATTATAAATAGCCTTGTTTCAGGAGGAGGCTTGTCTCTGTGTTCTTTGGCGTATTGTAGGCAAGATACTTTGTATCATTTGCACAGTAATGGCTTTCTACTAGCGAATGGACCATGCAGCCGATTTTTTTTCAACTGCCTCTTTATTGTGCATATTGAAAGAGCCACATCGCTAGTTTTCAGTGAGTGACTCGGTTTTTATGCACACACACTGATTACAAGTAAACAGGTGACAGGTGAGGATATTACCTTTATTACGGCCTTTTCACTCAGCGGTAAGCACTGATTGCGGCAGTTGCGGTAAAAAAACTCAACTGCTACGGTTACCGAATAACGGCTGCACTTGCGGTTCACTTGCAGCAAGCCCCATGCAATGTCTATGGGGCTTGCGGTAAGTGTGCGGCAGGTGCAGTTTCGGCACTTGCCGCAGATGCGGCCGTGGAAAAAACGCAGCTGACCATGCTTTTTTTGCAGCCGCATCTGCTGCAAGTGCCGACACCGCAACTATACTGCACTTGCCGCACCTGCCGCAAACTCCATAGACATTGCATGGGGCTTGCCGCAGGTGAACCGCAAGTGCGGCCCTTATGCGGTAACCACAGCGGTTGCGTTTTTTCACCGCAACTGCCGCGATCAGCGATTACCGCTGATGTGAAAGGGCCCTTAGCCACTCAAACCTATTTGTGTCAACTTCAGTGCATGTTATCAGGCCAAAATCATATTCTCTGATCTGACGTGTTATGCTGGGTTATGCAAAGTTTGGGCACAACTATATATATATATATATATCATGTTTCCCCGAAAATAACACACCGTCTTATATTTTTTTTTGGTCCCAAAGATGGACCATGTCTTATTTTCGGGGGGGGGGGGGGGGGGGGGGGGCGGGATGAGCAGAGGGTTAAATGTTATTAATGAATGTGGGCAACATGTCTGTAGGAGTTCGTAGTATAGTGGTCCTGATGCAGGAGCCGGGCGGCTTGTAATAATGATGGAATGAAAGCCAACAATAGCGGCTCGGGGTTAACAGCTAAGTTAACCACTGACATGCAGTCCTGAGTGGACAGCACGTCTCTAGAGGGGGTGGAGGTGCTGCGGCAGCAGGGATGAACAAAGCAGCCGGCTGCCGCAGGCACTCACATATAACTTGTGGCAGCCGCATTGGCTCCCATATGAGCCCATTATAACAAATCTGCTGCGGCACGGATACCACTCCGAAAACTGCAGCCTGCATGATTTTTCAACTTTACAAGCAATCCGGTTACCATAATGGGCTCCTATGAGGAGTGTTTCATGCTCGCTTTTGAGCTTTTTTTAAAAAAAAAAAAAAAAACTGAAGTGTGACCCTAGCCAATCTCCAGTCTATCCTGTTCAAGGCTTTCTCTGCATCCATTCCCAGAAGCACCAATGGTTTACGGTGTGTGAGCGTGTATTGCATTAGGTTTATGAAACAGATGGAGTTGTCCCTTCCTCCTCTGTCCTTCACAAATACCACTTGATCTAGTGAAACAATTGTTGAAATATAATAATAATAATAATAATAATAATAATAATAATAATAATTTTTATTTATATAGTGCCAACATATTCTGCAGCTCTTTACAATTCAGAGGGTATACGATACAATACAATACAATAATATATAATAAAATACAATACAATAATAAGAAAAATACAATATAATATGAGACAATACAAATATAATACTATACAGGCCATATGAGACAAAAAATAAATAAATATATCACTGAGCCCATTAGGAGTGAGGTCCCTGCTCGCAAATATGGGAGACACAAAAGGTAAGGCTAGGGTCACACTTGGAGGTTGACCCACGCCTGACGCCTCCACTAAGAACTTAGAATTTTCCTCTGCAGCGCATAGCGTTGATGCTATGAGTTGTCTGCCAATGCTGCCCCATAGAAACCATCTGTTTTCCTTAGCAGCGACCACACAGGATGTGCGCTTTATCACAGTGCAAGGAAACGCTGTCTGCAGCGTTTTCCTGTGCGCTCAGCTGAAGAGCACGTCTTGTGTGGTCGCTGTTATAGTAAACAGAGAGTTTGTGTGGGGCAGCGTTGACAGGCAGCTCATAGCGCTAACGCTATGTGCTACGGGGGAAAATTCTAAGTTGTTAGTGGAGGCGTCAGGCATAGGTCACCCTCTAAGTGTGACCCTAGCCTAATAGTAACAAATGTTGTCATGTATTGTCCAGCTATCAACATAATAAATAGGGGATACACATAATGACGCATGAACTATTCACCAGCCAAGATTTGTATAAGTAGAGATAAACTGCTATAAAATGCATGGGGGTGTAGAAAGATGATACAAGAGGTGAGATTTGGAGAAGGATAGAATGGGAATAATTAGACAGATGACGTGAGGTGATGGGCTAGTCTAAAGAGTTGTGTTTTTAACAGTCGCTTAAAGCTATGGATATTTGGAATTAATTGAATTGTTCTTGGTAATCCATTCCAAAGAATTGGTGCAGCTCGTGAGAAGTCCTGGAGATGGGAGTGGGATTTTTGGATTGTAGATGATGTCATTCTTAGGTTACTTGTGGAACGAAGGGCATGTGTAGAGCGATAGATAGAGATGAGGGAGGAGATGAAGGCTGGTGCAGAACTGTGGAGGGCTTTGTGGGTCAGAGTGATATTTTTATATTGTATTCTGTGGCGGATGGTCAGCCAGTGGAATGACTGGCACAGGATAGAGGCATCGGTGAAGTGCTTGGAGAAGAATATAATCCTGGCTGCTGCATTCAGGATGGATTTGAGAGGAGAGAGTTTAATAAGAGAGAGTTTTTGCAGCTTCAAAAGTAAGAAAAGGTCGCATTCTAGAGATGTTTTTGAGGTGTAAGTGACATGAGGGAGTGAGTGACCAGATGTGGGGAGTAAATGAGAGAAACTGGGTCAAATATAACCCCAAGACAGCGGGCGTGCGCCGAGGAGTAATGGAAGAATCGCATACAGAAATGGCAATATTACGTTTCGGAAGATTAATGGATGGAGGAAACATGAGAAGTTTCATTTTTGACAAATTCAGTTTAACCCATTCCTGACCTATAATGTCGTGGGAAGTCATAGAGGCGGTGCCTTCCCGACCTGATACCTTCCACGAAGTCATGGCGGGATCGCGTTCCCGCAGCACTGGTGATCGGGGCCTGTGACATGTCACTGGTGCTGCGGGAACATGAGGACCTGTACTTTGTCCTGGAGGAGTGGCTTCCCCCCATGACTTAATTCACTCTGATTGGCAGTTTAAACTCGACTACCAATTAGAGCGATTCACCCCTCCAAATCTGATTTGAGTTCTCCAATCAGGTTTGGAGGGGTGGGTGCGCAGGTGCCCTCCCCCTCCTCAGCCCCCTCCCACTCCGGGTCAACCCCCCCATCCCTTCCCTGCAACCCACCCACCTCCGATCTCCTCTGTGCCCCCCACATGCTGCCAGAATGTCCACAGTGCCCTCAACCTAGCCCCTGGATCACCCCTCCGTCCCCCCGATCCCTGTGTCTCCTCTCACCATCGTCCATGGTGCCGCCTCTCCTCGGTGTGGCGCTCCTCTTCCTCTCCCAGCCTCCTCCACCTCACCGGAGGATCTTGAGAGAGAGGTAAGTATGTATATATGTATGTGTGTGTGTGTGCGTGTACATGGGTGGATGGATGGGCGCATGGTTGCGTGCATGGGTGGATGAATGGGCGCATGGGTGCATGCATTGGTGGATGATGGGTGTGTGCATGGGTGGATCAATAGGTGCATGGGTGCGTGGATGGATGCATGGGTGCGTGCATGGGTGGATGGATGGGTGCACGGATGCCGGCATGGTTGGATAGATGGGTGCGTGCATGGGTTGATGTATGGGTGCATGGGTGGATGCATGGGTGTGTGCATGGATGTGTGGATGGATGGGTGCATGGGTGGATGGATGGGCGCATAATTGCCTGCATGGGTGGATGAATGGATGCAACAAGGGATCAAGTGTCCTCTTGTTGTAGTCTCTGGGGTCAGAGTCATGGTGCATGGTATGGCAGATCATTGCAATTCAGTGCACCATGACTGACCTCATTGACTACAACAAGAGGACACTTGATCCAGAGTAACCCCACAGACTGTATGACACTTAAACCCTTGCTGCAGTCTCTGGATGTAGCAGAGGCGATCGAGCATCGTGGGACCTTCGTTGTGGACTACTTCGGAGGCAATCGAGCATCGTGGAACTTTCATTGTGGACTACTTCGGATCTTTATAATAAAGATGGAGTCCAAATTTTGTTTGTGTTTTTTTTTTCAAATAAAAAGATTTTTCTCTGTGTGATGTATTTTTTTTGACTATTTACCAGAGATTCCTAGTGGCCGGGTCTAACATTATAAATCTCGGGCTTAGTGCCAGCTGACAATAAAATAGCTGGCATTAACCCCTTTATTACCAAGTTTGCCACTGGCACCAGGGCAACTGGAAGAGTCTGGGTAGAGCGCCAGAAAATGGCGCTTCAATGAATGCGCCATTTTCTGGGGCGGCAGCAGGCTGCAATTCATAGCATGGGGGGCCCAGAACGCTTGGGCCTCTCCATGCTGAGGATTCCAGCCCCCAGCTGCCTAGTTGTACCTGGCTGGACCAAAAATATGGTGGAGCCCCACGTCATTTTTTTTTTTAGAATTCGTTCTAGAGCTAAAAAAAAAATGGGCTTCACTGTATTTTTGGTTGCCAGTCAGGTACAACAAGGTATCTGGGGATTGGTGGCAGTCCATAGCTGCCAAGTTGTACCTGGCTGGACCAAAAATATGGCGAAACCCCATGTCGTTTTTTTATTCATTCTACAACTAAAATGACATGGAGCTTTGCCGTATTTTTGGTTGCCAGCCAAGTACAACTTGGCAGCTGGTGGGCTGGAATCCTTAACTTGGAGAGACCCAAATGTTTTGGGCCCCCACGCTGCAAATTGCAACCCACAGCCACCCCAGAAAATAGCACATTCATTAGAGGTGCCATTTTCTAGTTCTATACCCCAACTCTTCCAGTTGCCTTTGTGCCGGTGGCACACAGGGGCTCTCCATAGACGACATGGTGTCGTGTTGAATGGAAAATTGGCTACAATTGTTAGCGAACACCGTGTCGCGTATGGAGAGCCCCTGTGTGCCTAAACTTTGGAGCTCCCCCACAAGTGACCCCATTTTGGAAACTAGACCCCCAAGGAACGTATCTTCATGCATAGTGAGCACTTTGAACCCTCAGGTGCTTCACAAATTGATCTGTAAATATGAGTAAAGAAAATTTTTGTGAAAAAAAAAAGTACTTTTTCATTATTACAGATCAATTTGTGAAGCACCTGGGGGTTTAAGTGCTCACTATGCATGTAGATATGTTCATTGGGGGGTCTAGTTTCCAAAATTGGGTCATTTGTGGGGAGCTCCAATGTTTAGGCACACAGGGGCTCTCCATGCGGGACATGGTGTTCGCTAACAATTTGAATAGAAAATTAGCTCAAATTGTTAGCTGACACCATGTTGCATTCGGAGAGCCCCTGTGTGCCTAAATATTAGAGCTTGACCACAAGTGACCCCATTTTGGAACCTAGAGCACCCACGGAACTTGTCTAGATGTGTGGTGAGCACTTTGAAACCCCAGATGCTCCACAAATTAATCTGTAAAAATGAAAAAAGAACATTTTTGTTGAAAAAAAAGTACTTTTTCATTTTTACGGATCAATTTGTGAAGCACCTATTCATTCATTGGGGGGTCTAGTTTCCAAAATGGGGTCACTGGTGCAGAAGCTCCAATGTTTAGGCACACAGGGCTCTCCAAGCGGGACATTGTGTCCGCTAACAATTTGAGTGGAAAATTAGCTCAAATTGTTAGCGGACACCATGTTGCGTTTGGAGAGCCCCTGTGTGCCTAAACATTGGAGCTCCCACACAAGTGACCCCATTTTGGAAACTAGACCTCCCAAGGAACTTATCTAGAGGCATAGGGAGCACTTTGAACTTTTAGGTGTTTCACAAATTGATCCGTAAAAATTTAAAAGTACTTTTTTTTCATAAAAAAACATTTTTACCCAAAATTTTTCATTTTGGTTTCTGACCACATATAAGGTATCGGTGTACTCAGGAGAAATTGCCCAATAAATTTTAGGATACATTTTATCCCGTTGTCCATGTGAAAATGAAAGAATTGAGGCTAAAAGAACATTTTTGCTGGAAAAATTAAAATGTCCATTGTTTCCTTCCATGTTGCTTTAGTTCCTGTGAAGCACCTTAAGGGTTAATAGCTTTCTTTAATGTAGTTTTGAGTAGCTTGAGTGGTGCAGTTTTTGGAATAGTGTCACTTTGGGGTGTTTTCTGTCATACACATCCCTCAAAGGCAGGGGCGTAACTAGAACTGGCAGGGCCCCATAGCAAACTTTTGAACGGGGCCCCCACCAAGACACGCCCCCAATGACATGCCCCCTTCAAGACACACCCCCTTACAGGCCCCAGCAGTATATACAGCAGCCCCAGTGATATACAGCAGCCTCCCCAGTGGTATATACAGGCCCCAGCAGTATTACAGCAACCTCCCCAGTGGTATATACAGGCCCAGCAGTATTACAGCAGCCTCCCCAGTGGTATATACAGGCCCCAGCAGTATATACAGCAGCCCCAGTGGTATACACAGGCCCCAGTGGTGGTATACACAGGCCCCAGTGGTGGTATACACAGGCCCCAGTGGTGGTATACACAGGCCCCAGTGGTGGTATACACAGGCCCCAGTGGTGGTATATACAGGCCCCAGTGGTGGTATATACAGGCCCCAGTGGTGGTATATACAGGCCTCAGTGGTGGTATATACAGGCCCCAGTGGTGGTATTTACAGGCCCCAGTAGTGGTATATACAGGCCCCAGTAGTGGTATATACAGGCCCCAGTGGTGGTATACAGGGCCCCTCCCTTGCTGCTGCACACCTGTAAAGGAATACATCATTATTCTTACTTATCCCTGCCGCTGTCGCCGCTCTGACACCGCGCTCCTCCGGGTCTTCATGCTTCCTCCTCCGGCGCACAGGCAATGACGTCAATGCCTGCGCCCGCCGGTCACAACCAGGAAGAAGCATGAAGACCCGGCGAGCGGTGCAGAGCGGCGACAGCGGCAGGGGGATAAGTAATCAGATTCGCAGCTGACCGAATAGCAGTGTAGCGGCGCTGGGTCTGGGCCCCCACAAGCAGCGGGCCCAAAGCAACCGCTATGTCTGCTATGCCGGTAGTTACGCCACTGCTCAAAGGGACTTTAAATGGGATGTGATCACTAAAAAAATCGTTTTGTAAATGTTGCTGGAAAAATGAGAAATTGCTGATGAACTTTGAACCCTTATAACTTCCTTTTTTTTTCCAAAATTGTGCTGATGTAAAGTAGACATGTGGGAAATGTTAGTTATTAACTATTTAGTGTAACATAACTCTCTGGTTCAACAGAATAAAAATTCAAATTTTGAAAATTGCTAAATTTTCTAACTTTTTGCCAAAGTTTTGATTTTTTCACAAATAAACGCAAAAATTATCGACCTAAATTTAATACTAACATGAAGCCCAATATGTCACGAAAAAACAATCTCAGAATCGCTAGGATCCGTTGAAGCGTTCCAGAGTTATCTACTATATAATTGTCTAAGACGTTTTCGTGTCGGACCCCGACAACGTGCCGTGGATATGTCACACTCTGTGACGTCATCACGGCGAAGCATTGGCCGCGTAGCGGCCATTGCGAGCCGCTGACGTCACCACGCACGAACAATGGCCGCGAAGCGGCCATTGCGAGTCGGTGGCCGAAAATAGAACCAGAGGCTCGGCCACAAATTTAGCGATGTACCGCTGAGGTAGCGCGAGCAATGGCCGCGAGGCCATTGCGAGTCGCTACCTCAGCCGCCCTGTGCCCCTGTGCCTCAGTGCCTCCTGTGCCCTGTGCCCTGTGCCTCAGTGCCTCAGTGTGCCCCTGTGCCTCCCGCTCCGAAGCAGCTGCTGTCAGCACATGTTGATACAGTGCTCCGGAGCCTGTGCCCCTGTGCCCCAATGCCCCTGTGCCCAAGTGCCCCTGTGCCCCTGTCACCCCCGCCATCCCCTGTGCCCCTGTGCCTCAGTGCCCCTGTGCCTCCCGCTCCGAAGCAGCTGCTGTCAGCACATGTTGATACAGTGCTCCGGAGCCTGTGCCCCTGTGCCCCAATGCCCCTGTGCCCAAGTGCCCCTGTGCCCCTGTCACCCCCGCCATCCCCTGTGCCCCTGTGCCTCAGTGCCCCTGTGCCTCCCGCTCCGAAGCAGCTGCTGTCAGCACATGCTGACACAGTGCTTTGGAGACTGTGTGCCTGTGCCCCAGTGCCCCTGTGCCAAAGTGCCCCTGTGCCCCTGTGACTCTGTGCCCCAGTGTCCATGTGGATTACCGCAATCGCGCCGCATATTGACTCGCTGGCTCAGTGCGAGCACTTGCGGCGCGCTTGCGGTAATTCCCATAAGGATTACCGCAATCGCGCCGCATATTGACTCGCTGGGTCAGTGCGAGCACTTGCGGCGCGCTTGCGGTAATCCCCATAGAAAGTATAGAACGACTTGCGGCAGGTGCGGCAAGTGCGGTTTTGCACTTGCGGTAAGGTTTGCCCGCGAAAAAACCTGTGGCAGACTGCGCTGTTGCTGGGTGGCAACACATTTTGCCTACCAATCACTATACTCCTTTTGCCTACCAATCACTATACTCCCCCTGACGCAATTTTATAGTGTTTTCTATAACTTTTCCTCACAAATTATTCCTGCCTTGGTGATCCTGTGGGACGGACGTCGGCAAACCAGTGCTGGAACCTCATCCCTACAAGACATCTTTTTGGCCCAAGATAATCGATTAGTAATTATTATTAATTATTAATATTAATATTAGTATTAATATTAATTATTATTATTAATCGATTATGGCTTGGTGATCCTGTGGGACGGACGTCAGAGAACCAGTGCTGGAATCTCATCTCTACAGGATCAGCTAAGATATCTTTTTTTGCTCAATTTAATCGATTAGTTATTGTATATTCATAATTATATATATATATATATATATATATATAATTATGAATATACAATAACTAATCGATTATCTCTATATATCTATCTGTATATATATCTATAGCTCTCTCTCTCTCTCTCTCTCTATATATATATATATAATTATGAATATACAATAACTAATCGATTATCTCTATATATCTATCTGTATATATATCTATAGCTCTCTCTCTCTCTGTCTATATATATATATATATATATATATAGAGAGAGAGAGAGAGAGAGAGCTATAGATATAGATATATATACAGATAGATATATAGAGATAATCGATTAGTTGTTGTATATTCATAATTATATATATATATATATATATATAGAGAGAGAGAGAGAGCTATACATGTAGATATATATACAGATAGATATATAGAGATAATTGATTAGTTATTGTATATTTATAATTATATATATATAGAGAGAGAGAGAGAGAGCTATAGATATAGATATATATACAGATAGATATATAGAGATAATCGATTAGTTATTGTATATTCATAATTATATATATATATAGAGAGAGAGAGAGCTATACATATAGATATATATACAGATAGATATATAGAGATAATTGATTAGTTATTGTATATTTATAATTATACTAGCTGTGAGCCCGATGCAAATGCATCGGGTGTCTAGAATATTTTTAATGTTTTTTTTAGATTTTCAAATAATAATCCAATTATTCCAATGACATCTTTACACCAACTACATATATTAGTATGGTTGATATCATTTAAGGAAAATTGAACTATTATGTTGTAAGGGTCTTAGAACACAAAGTAGCAATACTTCTTAATATGTCAATTTTTTGAATTGATGAATTAACAGTACTAATATATGTATCCAGCCACTTTGTGTCAGCCCACCAATCGCGTCAAGATGCCCTTACGCCTGGTGGGACCTACTCTAACTAAATCCGAATTGATATAATTTAGATATTTTTAATTGCTGGATTTTTCTTAGATTTTTTGAGGATTGTGATGTAAATAATAAAATTTTGTAAATTGATACAGAAGGAGTTACCAACTACAGACTTGCAGCAATATCCGTGCAATAACAAAAAAACTTGTAATTAACCTACAGTAAATGGAGTTAACATAGCTTCAGCAGGTGCATAAGATGCATCCACTAACTAACCACAGGTGACTGCAGTTGATGTGGATGACACTGCCACAACTATGTTGTCTGCACAAACTGCAAATTAAGTACAAATTACATATATGCAATTATGAAAATTACAGCAAGTATGTTCTTGATAAGTCCTTCATGTACAATTATTATCATTTAGTATATTCCTCAACAAAGTGAAAAAATCTAAGAAAAATGTCGTGGTAGAATCTAATTAATAATTTATGTTTGTCCCTATCTATCTAAACATGTGGAACACACCTTGGTAATGAGATGTGTGTGAACAGCCGTCCCACCCGTCTCTTAGCTGTTCACAAAAACCTCTCCCTTTAAAGAATAAGAATCAAATCTCTCAGCACGTAGTGTACTGGAGCTTTAAATAGTGGTTTCTATCACCCTGTGATAAAATCAGAATGATACACATCTCCAATGAAATCTAAAATGTGTTTTTCCACAAACATTGTATAAACTATGCACATAAAAAACTGAAATTGAAAAGACTAAACTAATTTTTTTTTTTTTTTTTTTTAAATAGAAAAGGTAAAAATATAAAATATGCAAAAGTTCATCCCAAAATATTCCGATAGACAATATTTTTGGTGAAGACTTTCTCACAGTTAGGCACCAATTTCCCTTGAATGCATGAATCCACCACTTTCACCTTCACATTGCATCGTCTCTTCACACGTGAGAAAGCCACATATAATTGTCCATGGCCAAAAACAGGTTCTGGCAAATAAATCCCCACTTTCTCCAAAGTTTGTCCTTGAGATTTATTTATGGTCATGGCAAAGGCAGGCTTCACGGGAAATTGCCGACGTCTTAGTTTGAAAGGCAATCCAGTCTCTGATGGACAGAGATCAATTCTTGGAATGAAGACTACATTTCCTTCATCCGAGCCAGAAATTACTTTTGCTTGTATCAAGTTGTCAAACAAAGCAATAATAATCATCCGAGTCCCGTTGCAAAGTCCTTTTCTGCTGTTAAAATTACGCAAAAGCATTATAATTGTACCAACTTTTAATTTCAGGAGATGAGAAGGCATTCCTGTTGGTGTTAGAGAATTTAGAAATTCCACAGGATATTGTTCAGGATTTTCCGTCTCATCTGGATCAATGGAATCATGGCTCATATATTCCATGTATTCTCCAGGAATACAATCCATCACTTTAGAATTGATCAAATCCACAGCGTCATTTTTGGGACAAAGAATGGCATGTGATGCAGCATTCTGAATACTTTCATCATTATTCACATCAATGACAATGTTTTCACCAAATATGTCCAAGATTAAAGAGCCAGTGCAGATCATGTCTTGCGGGATCTCAATGACATCATCACCAAGGTTGTAATCATTGGACAATTCTCCATTTCCTAATTGAATTAACCAATTGCTATAATCCGGATCAATGGAGCGCATGTTGTTAATGAGCGGCAATTGATTGAAAAGCTGCCATTGTCGTGAATATTTAATGCAGCTCTCTACAATGTCTGTCCTTGTTCCGTGGGAGATGATAGGAAGACACTGCCGAAAGTCTCCTCCCAGAACAATGACTTTCCCTCCAAAGGGTAATTTATTTTTGTTGAAGACATCAGTTGTCATGACATCCCGTAATAATTGATCAATTACATGCAAAGCGTATTTTGACAACATAGTAGACTCATCGATGATGAAGAGTTTGGTAGTCTTCAAATGTTGGGCCGCATCAGTATCATTTTTGATTCTTGAAACGGATGTCTCATTAATTGGTATTGGTATGCCATACAGTGAATGGATAGTTCTTCCTCCTTGCAATAGATTAGCAGCAATCCCTGTACTGGCTGCAGGTGAGACAACTTCTCCTTCTCCTCTCAGTTCATGAATCAATAGATGATACAGATATGTTTTCCCACTTCCACCGGGACCGTCAAGGAAAAAGCACTTTGGCTTATCACTTGTATCCTCTAAAGCTTTATGGATTGCAGTATAGGCCAAACGTTGTTGATCATTTAAGGTGGCTTTCATTTCATGTGCTCTTACTAACTCTTCTTCTTTGTTGTATTGAGGACGAATGTGTGGTTTTCTTTTTGGGCGTGGCAGATTAAAATCAATGAAATGTTTAGCATGAAATTTTAAAACATGTTCAACATCAGTCATGGCGTATCCTTCACAATGTTCACAATCATCAGTGTCAGGGTGGTAGGCATGGCAGTAATCTTGAATGAAGTGTTGTTTAAATTCTTGCCACAACTCCAGAGGATGATTAGGAGGACCAAAGACACATATATACGCAAACATTTCACGGAGCTGTGCAGGCATATTGAGAACACAGGCATCCAATAAAGTTTTTCTCCAAACACTGTCATCGAAGAGCAATCCAAGGGCTAATGCCGCCTCTTTAAACGTTGGGTATGTGACTTCCTTAACAGTCTTAAGGTTATCAAAACTTGTAGCTCCTTTAACATGGAGTAACAACAGCCTTAAAAAATAACGTTCTTGTTCTTGAATACTAACAGTGTAGAGCCTACCAATGACTGAAGCACCTCTTCTCCTTCTAACTTCCCATGCACCTTCTTTCCAAACATAATGCTCAGGAATTTGACGATATAAGTACTCCCGAGCTTTGGGATCATTCTCATTGAGGGTAAAGTAGGCCATGAGTGTTGATTGTCTGTCCATTGAATAACTGATGTTGTCCGCAGAATCACCCTCGTGAAAAAAAAGTGATTGTGAATGAGGCAGATGTACTGCAAGACGACTAATGCTGTGAGATTGTCTATGCATTTGAAAAGCAAAGATTCGCCAAGCTGCCTCTGGTGCACTGACATATCTGGAATCCATGAATTTATGAGTTTCATCGTGTCTGATGTTGGTTTCACAAATTTCCACATTGGCTTTGTCATGACCTTTGTACACATATTTGAAGAGGTATTTTACGCTCTGAATGGAAGCACATACTTCCACATTGATATGGCACTTATATTTTAATAGAAGGAAAGGGTTATATGGAACCACCCAAGAATTATCAATCATCTTGGAATGGTGTGGAAAAGAAGGTCCTTCGTTTCTTTGATAACTTGGATATGCATCCTCAGGTATAACAGTTTTTGTTTGAAACTGTTTTGGAAAATTTTTTTTTACACTTTCCATTCTCCATACATGGAGAATTGGGATTGTGTTGTCCACAGGGGCCATGGATCATGTGTTGCATGACAATTTGATGGAGCAGAGGGTAATGTGATGGATCAGGAATTTCAGCCCAAACAGTATTGTCCACTTCCACCTCAGTTCTTAGTTTTGAGTTGGCATCCAGAATAATTAGAATGTGAGCATGTGGTAGGCCTCGCTTTTGAAATTCTATCACATGAACCATAGCACAAACCTTGCCAAATAATCCAGAATTAATATCTTTCAAAAGGGCTTCAAGTTTAATCCTGAATACACGTGCCACTAAATCCGGGCGATGTTCAGCACGCTGCCATGGCTGTAAATTGGTTACAATTTCACTCCATTTTGGATTGCAGGTCATCGTTATAAAAAGATCTGGTCTTCCAAATTTAGTTACAATCGCCATGGCATCTTGATACCTCTGCTGCATGTTTCGGGGACTTCCCTCAAAGGAAGATGGTAAAATTACGGTTTTGCCAATGGGGATTCCTTTTTCTACGGATTTTCTCAGCAAATGTTCTTGAAGGAGACAATAATCTTCCACCTTCAAATCTTTCTGGTGTTGTCGTATAAAATTTAAACGATTGGCCTCGATCTTAACATAGGCATCCACCAAGTACTGCTGTGTCAGTTTTCCTCCATTAAGGACAGGATTGAATTCTGCCCGTACTGACAGCAAATAACAGTAATACTGCAGCTGTGTTACCCTGCGAGGATTTTGGCCTTGGTGTATGAGTGATTCATGCCACCCTTGCTCTCCATGAGGGAAAAACAATGGATACAGTAATGCATCCAAATTACTGTGTAAAATACTTATTTGCTGTGTTTTGGGGGCCAACGGATTATTTGTGTCTGGTTTTAGATGTATTAAAATGTCTCTATTAAATGGTGGCTCTCCATCAGCATTTTCAAAGATGACTGCAACTTCATGGACAGTAGGGTTGTTATACCGTCTTGGGTCTTGCTCTCTGTCTTGTTTAATTGCCATGATGATATTAGGCATTTTTGTGCCATGTTCAAATGCTTTCTGTTCTTCCTCTTCCTCCACTTGCCGTAACATTTTGTAGGCTGAAACAAAGGGATTAATACCTTCCAATTGCTCAGCAATAATTCTCATCAAGGCTGGATTACACTTGAGATTTTCTGGAGACTGTAGGCGTTGTTCAGTAGCAGTAGCACTATCCAAAATATAGAGCTGTGCATATGCTGGAACTTGACCTTCAGCGGGGTGGAGAGTTCCAGTTCTATGGTAAATTTGGCCGTGAATCCGGGAACAATAAGGACCGTGTCCAGGTGGTTGCGAAACACTTGCACCCATCGAAGCAAATGCAAAGGAACTATTAATGCTCCTGATATTCTCCATGAGATTTTTACTATATGGGCTGTCTCCTTTTAGTAAAGTAGTGAAGAGCTCAGGGTACTGAGGTAATGGTACCTTAACTTTACCCTTGTGACAACAAAGGGAGAACTGTCCATCAGATGGCCTTTCAGCCTCAAAATGTTGTGCTTCACAATGTTCACATAACACATTCATGGGCCCACAGGTATGTTCTAAAATACTGCTATCATCATCAGTAAAGCCAATAGGGATTAATGACGTTGGTGAAGTGAGCAACCGATGACGTTTTTTGTAGATGCCTACAAAAATAAGGCGTAGCTGTGTAGAAGTTTCAACACATTCAAGAAAAGAAGTAGTGACTGAAGACTTCTTCCTGAGGTTTTTTTTTTGGCGTAATTGACGCTGTGAGGCAGCCAAATGGGCCAAACGGCGTTGTTTTGAGGTAGGTGACATAATTTGTAAACGCTTGACTTTAGCCAATTTGTGTCTTGTGATGGCAGAAGCAGTCTTGTCTGTTCTTGTTTTAGAAGAACCTTTGCACTTCACTTTACCCGTGCCAGATGTTGTAGGCAGTTGAGTTTCCAAAAGTGTTGGAGACACAGATATAGACGCCATATCAGAGGTAGATGGTTTTCCTTGCACCTTCACCTTTTTTTTTTTGCGGCCAGATGTTGTAGGCAGTTGAGTTTCCAAAGGTGTTGGAGACACAGATATAGACGCCATATCAGAGGTAGATGCTTCTCCTTGCACCTTCACCTGTTGTTTTTTGCGTCTTTTTCGTTCCACCTCAGCTTTTTTGGCCAACCGACTGCTTCTTTTTTCAGCAGACTCCTTTGCAATTCTTTTATTCATATCCTCCTTGAGCTTAACCAAACGGAGACATCTTTTTTCCGGATCTTCCTGCTCACGCTTCTTGCGCTGGCGTGCAGCATTCTTAGCTCTAACAGAGCTTTTTGGTTTGTCAGAGCTCATATTGAGCACACTACAGCAAAAT